>PITA01002979.1:0-111242 GCA_004023965.1 Spilogale gracilis
TATGTTAACTATGCGATTTATGGTGGGAACCTTGGGACACATAGTTTCAGTTTGACTTCCGAAGGAGCTGGAACTGAAGTCAGACCTGTGGGTTGTCAGCCATATCTCTCTGACCAACCTCCAATAAACTCTCTGGACAATAAGGAGCAGGTGAGCTTCCCCAGTTGGCAGTACTCCAACCAGCGTGGCATACAGTCACACATTATTGCCGGGGGAAATAAGCACTGTCCACATGACCCCCATGAAAGAGGACAATGGGAATCTCCATGCCTGGTCTTTGCTAGACCCTGCCCTTATGTACCCTTTTGCATTTCTGACCCTTTTGCATTTCTGATCTTCATGTGTTTCCTTTTGCTGTAATAAACTATAACCACAAGTATAAAAAAAAAAAAAAAAAAAAAAAGTATCATACCTGTTCCTGAATCAGACATCCAAGAATTTGGACTCTCGTCTGGTTTATTGAGGTAAAAAGCACGAGGATGCTTAGCAGCAGTGAAGTTAGACTACAAGGCAAGAGAGAAAACTATGGGTTGACAGCTGAAAATCATTAGGCACAAACTGCTGACCCAAGGAACGAGAGCCAGGTGTGAAAGCCCAGTGTAGGGAAGGTCTCAGAGGGTTCGTGAAGTAGGAAAGCCTGGTTCCCCCCAGGATTATAAGAACGCACAATGATAGGAATTCACCGTGAAGGATTTTCTTCTCCTGCGTGTTTATAAAAGTTTATTTTGGTTCCATGGAGCTGGAAAAACAAGACTGGCAATTGCAGCTACTTAATGAGTTCAGAACGAAAATGTATTTATAATTTGCCAGTTACATCCAAAAGAAATTCAAAATGCCTGGAATTATTTAATAATATTAATTATTAATAAATGACTAGTCATTTAGTGTCAAAATTAATGTGAAAGCCCTAACAATTCATTTTTTTTCTAACAATTCATTTTTATCATTAAAAGTACAAAAATTCTAACTCTGAAAAGCACATTCAGTAATCTATATGAACTTCAAGTAGTAAACTATGTCTTACATATAAGCAACTGGTTACTAACCCCAAAAAAGGCTCGAAATGCTTGCTTATCACCAATTCTTTTTTTTTTTTTTTTAAGATTCTATTTATTTGACAGAGAGAAACACAGCCAGAGAAGGAACACATGCAGCGGGGGTGAGAGAGGGAGAAGCAGGCTTCCTGCCGAGCAGGGAACCCAATGTGGGACTCGATCCCGGGTCTCTGGGATCATGACCTGAGCCGAAGGCAGTCGCTTAACCAACTGAGCCACCCAGGCGCCCCATCATCAATTCTAATAAAAATTCTGAACTAAGTGCTCCTCATGGTATCTCTGGCATTGTCACAAGAAATCTAACAGAAGAGTATTTTTATCAGTTTTTCTTAACAGACCCACCATCAGGGCGCCTGGGTGGCTCAGTGGGTTAAAGCCTCTGCTTTCAGCTCAGGTCATGATCTCAGGGTCCTGGGATCGAGGCCCGCATTGGGCTCTCTGCTCGGCAGGGAGCCTGCTTCCTCCTCTCCCTCTGCCTGCCTCTCTGCCTACTTGTGATCCCTCTTTCTTTAAAATAAATAAAGAAAATCTTAAAAAAAAAAACAAAACCAGATCCACCATCACCAAACTTCTAGTTTCTGGTAACAAGTATTTAAGTTGCATTTGCTTACAATCCTCTATGGGACCCACAGCCAAAGTAAAAGGACACTGAGGGGACAGCCCTCTGCCTCCCAAGGAGGCCGTTCTCACTTCAGCCTCCTCAGGCACCAGTCTCTCGTTCATGAAATGAAAAATTCTTGGGTCATCTTTTGTCTCTTCTAAAACTCCTACCTGTTCAAATTTTGGTCAAGTCTCAGTACTGAACAGACCAGAAAAAGCTGACAGCAGAAGGCTAGGTAAAAAACAGCAAGTCACATATGTTGTCCCGTCGTGTTGTGTTCCCCCACCCCTTACAGCACCCAGCCTACTGGTGAGTGGGCGGGGCCTCCCCCTGCCGGCAGCTGCTGCACCCGGAGCAAGCCAGACCATGCTTTCAATGAGAAAGAAAAGTATGGAGGGATGAAAAGTCTGCCCCAAGTTGCTCTACACCACACAGGGACCTTCACTCATATCAGCAACAAGTCTAGTCCCCCATCCAAAAAACCACTCCCGAGTCCTACTGCCCAGGAAATGATAAGGTCCAGTCTGTCCCCAACAAAGGACCAAGGAAAATCCTTGTGCTAAACAGCAGCCACTTTAAGATGTGCTTCAAAATAGCTAGTACCCAAAGTAAGTACCATTGTAGAAAGAGAAAACTGGATCCCAAGAGAACTCTGACCATAAGGATTCCCTGATTTACACTGAACTAGAAAAAACAGGAGAAGAGGAAGGATGAAATAAAGAGTTCCAACTTGGTGAATCCACAGAATTTGATTCAGGATTATACAAGTAACAAACGCATTCATTTCGGGGGTGGGGCCTTGCATTCATCAACTACCATTATCTGAAAGTCATTTAAAACTCAAATATCAAAGAAACTTGATTTCCCATAATGATTTACTACCAAAAATATCACTCAACTTTAAAAAGAAAAAAAAAAGGTAAAGGAAGGAAAGGGACACCTGGTGGCTCAGACAGTTGAGCATCTGACTCTTGGTTTTGACTGAGGTCATGATCTCAGAGTCTGGCATCAAGTCCCTCATTGGGCTCTCTGCTCAGCAGAGAGCCTGTTTCTCCCTTTCTCACTCCCCCTCTTGTGTTCCCTCTCTTGCTGTGTCTCTCTCTGTCAAAGAAATAAAATCTTTAAAAAAAAAAAAAAAAAAAAAAAAAGCATCTGCCTTCAGCTCCAGTCATGATCTTCAGGGTCCTGGGATCAAGCCCCATGCTGGGCTCCCTGCTCAGCAGACTAGAATGAGAGAAAAAAAAAGAAGGAAGGAAGGAAGGAGGAAAGGAAGGAAGGAAGGAAGGAAGGAACGAAGGAACGAAGGAAGGAAGGAAGGAGAGAGAGAAAGAGAGAGAGAAAGAGAAAGAGAGAAAAAGAAAGAGAGAACGGAAGGAAGAAAGAAAAAAAAGTTTTCTTTTTCTGCCAACCTAAACAAATGAAAAAAGCAACTTTCAGCCCCATCTCCAACTACTATCATGTTCTCACAGCAAACAAGGATATAGCATCCTGACAGCGCAAGGGTTCAAAACAACGACACTATGAAGGCAGGACTACAGGGCGCTGGCAGGGCTTGGAGGCTTGGTGGCTCGTGCAGCGTTCTGCACCCTCGTTTTCCTCCTAAACACAAATCGGAATACATTCAAGGACAATGATATGAAGAAGCCTAAGTATCACAGGCTGATGAATGAATATTTACTGAAAGAAGTAGGAACAGTGCCATAGGAAGGCTGAGAGATTCTCTTCTTATGACTTCTATTCAATTTTTTTCACATGGTGATGGAAAGACCATATTTATGATGATCAAGAAGTGGCCAATTTCTGGGTGCCTGGGTGGCTCGGAGGGTTAAGCCTCTGCCTTCGGCTCAGGTCATGATCTCAGGGTCCTGGGATCGAGGCCCTCTTTGGGCTCTCTGCTCGGCAGGGAGCCTGCTTCCTCCTCTCTCTCTGCCTACTTGTGATCTATCAAATAAATAAAAGTAAAAAAAAAAAAAAAAAGTGGCCAATTTCTAAAGTTGTCAAGTCTACAGAGACCGGAGTTTGCAACTTCAGCATCTACTATTCAGTGTTACTCCACGATAATTTAAGCCAAAACAAAGAGGTTTAAAACTTACTCAGTATCGGTAACTCTTCAACCAAAACAGCAGCTAGATTAGCAAAAGGGCCACATGGAATTTAAACAAGTAATCTCTCATAATTTGGATTATAAATTCAGAGTTGTCTTGAAGCACTCACACATAGAGTAGTACTTCTTACAACTTAATAGTAATACAAAGTATTTGAGGACTTACTAGTTAAATGGGTCACTCTCTGGTTAAATACAAACAATTGTAGTACAAAGAGAATTAGGACCTTTACAAAATGGTTTTCACTTTTTATAGTACTTTATCCCTCATTAGTTCTGATTTCCAGACTACTACAGAACCAATACTTAGAGCAAATCATTGTTTCCAATCCTTTGAGACACCCAAAGGTAGACAGGTCAATGGAACAAACTAATGCCACAAAGGAAAGAGCAAAAAACTTACGCTGATGAGAAGGTAGCAAACTCTATGTAATTATTAGCAGCTAACACACGGCAGAGTAAAGTGACTTATTACCTACCTTCTCAACTGGTGAGGTCTTGGCTTGCTCACTTCCTTGCATAGATTTTGAACACCCTTCTTCTGTAAGTGCTCTCTTTGGTTGGTTCTGCTTTAGCTTCTGTGCCCATGATGTTATAGATTTACTACTCAAAAAGAGAAAAAATTATTCTCTTTAGATGCTGTCCTTCACACATAAAACTAAACACTAGTAGATACTAGTCAGTGGAAAATGCTTTGAGTTGTTTTTCTAATAGCAAAGATGGATTTTTGTTGATTCACCTAAATTTTTTTACAATTTTTATTACCAAAGGCAAAGTAAACACAAAAACTAATAGTGATTAATAATACATGTAATCTGTAGCCACAGAAGAGAACAAAACCGACCCTAGTGGCCCATTCAGGTACTCAATGTATCTCTACAGCAAAATCTTCTTTATTTACGAGGACCAGCAATTATACTTAGAGGTAGACGAGATCTGTGTTGCTAGAGCTGAACACTTATTTTAGAGGCCACACTTTAGAGATATAAAACTGAACATTTAGGGTAAATGACATAATTTCAAATGATTATTTGGTTTACAAACATCCAGCTCCAGGTATCATTAAACTTACAAAAGTTCCCCTTATATACAGAAAGCATTAAATTGAATACACTTGTGTATGATGTTTGGTCCCAAGCTGTATGCACACGTGTGACAGAACTCCACTGTTGAGACGGTCCTATACTCTGATTTTCAGCAAGTTTATGGTGACCAGAAAACATCAAAGGTATTTTTCTGGCAAAGCCTCCCACCTTAGGAGATCCGTAAGGAAAGTCAGACGTTGGTAATAAATCATATGCTTTATTTCCATTTGCCACAGGCAATAAATATAAGACTTTGGTAAAGCTGGTAAGTGTTCAAATACATCCCATTTTATTATACTCAAAAAGGAGCTTGCTCTACTAGATTCTAAATGCAATAAACAAGCAAACCTCCCTTCAAGTAAAGGGAAATTCTACTTACCTATTTGTTTTTCCACTGTATACTTCTGAAATCTTATTTTCGCCAAGAAAATGGTGTTCAAATTCACCAGGAAAAATGGAAATGTCTTCCTTTAAAGATGCACAAAACTCTTCAGTGGTAGGTATATGAAAGCTCTTGTTTTTTACACCATCTACAAGTGACTCCGTCTGCCCCAAAGGTGCTCCAAACTGTCCTTCAGCAACCTCTGTGTGTTCCATGAACTCCTGAAGGTCCTTAGATTTGTAGGCATTTAATTCGGAGATACAAAAGGTACCATAGCCACTGCTCACTGAGCTACTATCCACATGGCAGTCTGGTTGTGATGTGGGTGTTTCTTGCTGCATTTCAGGTTCTGTAGACTTAGGATAACTGAGGACAGGTGCATTTCTCTCACTGTTTTCAGAAAAAAAACCCATTTGACTTTCTGAAGGTAATTGTTTGCTTAAAGGACTATCGGAGGAAGCCCAGGAAGGATTACTGGTCTGCAACTTGACTAAATTTTTTATCTCCTCTTGTATTCGCTGAAAATAAAAAGTTATAGATCTGGGTAAGAAAGTAGACTAAACATTACCTTTTCATAAATACTATGAAAATATTGCTTAAAAATAGGAGCGATTACGCTAAAGAAACTAGTTCAAAAACAAAAGTGATATGAAGTATTAACTGCTCCCTCTTGCAAATCTTACAATAAAAAAACCCAATAGAAATAACAACTTACTTGGATTTGGTTGTGGAACTGTTCCTGCTGGGCAACTATCTGTTGTTGGCATTGTTTTTCCACCAGACTGAATAGCTGTAACCACCTGGTCTATTAAATCATAAAGTATTTTAGTTAAAAATGACTGTGAAATATTCACAGAAAAATTCCTCCTGTGGGAAAGGACCTTATTAAAATATATTTTTAACGTAAAATGTAGAAGCTGAATTAAATAGCTATAAACCTATATTTAATGCAAAAATACAAAGGCACAAGCGTGGTCACCCCTTTCTTATGTAACCCATAATCTGGATAAATCGGAAGGTCTGGGTAAATCTTATTTTTCAAATGATACCTTAATTCGATGTCATCTGCTATCATTTCTGATTCCTCAAGAACTGGCAGTTGTACTTTATATTTGTCTTAAATTTTTCTTCCTTTCCTCTAACAGCCAGTGATTTTCTTAAACAATTCTTAGAAAAAAGAATCCCATGCCTTAAAACAAGAAATAATGTGGTATTGTGGGATTTAAACCCTTAATTTACTTGTTATTTAAGTGTAAAACAAAAACAAAAAAGAATCTTTTTCAAATCAGATACTGAAGGGTCTGACAGCACTACGGCTGCGAGAGGAATGAAACACTCACTCTGAAAACCCACGGAACTGGCCTAGCCCTCCTTTAAGTCACTTTTACTCCTGTTCTATCCGACTCTCAAGAGGAGTCAGTACTCATAACCAGACTAAGAGACATGGCAGGAAAGGGGGCAGGAAGACGTCCAGAGGCTAAATTCAGTCTCAAGGCAGGTGTCCTTTCAGTAACAGGCTCTGTGCAATAATACACAGTAAGTAGCTACTGTGAAAAAGAGCCTCCCTTACAAACCATCCAATTATCTGTCCGGTCCTGCAGTCCTTACAGGGCCCTGAGTGATGTGGCCCAACTTCATCTCATCCTCAGTGCATACCAGCCTCACTGGCCTCTACCTTTTCCCTGAACATGCCAAAACCGTCTTCCACCTCAAAAGCTCTGTCTTCACTGTTCCCTCTACCTGGAAAGCTCTCTCTCCAGCTCTTATCACGGCTTCTGCCCCTTCTTCCAATTTCAGCGTAACTTCTCAAAGACAGTTTCCCAAACCATCCCACAGATGCTCTAACTGTCATCCTGTGTATTGCCTTCACAGCCTTTACCACAGAAAACATCTCATTTGTTCACTTTGTTAACCTGTCTCTAGCACCTAGGACGCAGTGTCAAGGGAAGAGTAGGTGCTCTGTAGACACTCTGAGTAAGTGTATAAAATTGTGAACTTCAGGGGTGTCTGGTTGGCTCAGTCAGTGGAATATGCAACTCTTGATCTTGGGGTCATAAGCTTAAGCCCCAAGTTGGGGGTAGAGTTTACTTAAAAAAAAAAAAGCTGGGGCGCCTGGGTGGCTCAGTTAAGGTTAAGTGACTGTCTTCGGCTCAGGTCATGATCCTGGAGACCCGGGATCGAGCCCCACATCGGGCTCCCTGCTCGGCGGGAAGCCTGCTTCTCCCTCTCTCAGTCCTTCTGCTTGTGTTCCCTCTCTAGCTGTGCTTCTCTCTGTCAAATAAATAAAATCTTAAAAAAAAAAAAAAAAGTGAATTTCAAGCTGATTTTTTTCTTGGTATTACAGACTACACAATCCAGAGGCCCTTCAGATTAAAGCCAGTTCAATAACCACAACACAGCAAAATTAAATTGAAAGCTATACAACAGTATTAAAGCAAAGGAAGTAAAAATTCTCAGGCCTGGGAAAGGAAACATTCGAATTGATACAGAGCAGCACTGAAAGGAAGTATTCGCTCTAAATCAACTAACTTCAGGATAAGGTAAACTGTATCAAATTCAGTTTCTTATCTTCTCAACTTATCTATAATATAATATGAAGTATCTTAATCAAAACAAAAAAGAAATCAGGCAACAGTTTTCTTATTAAGTCATGCTAATTTAAATACTTTAGGACTTATTTTAACCTGATAAAGTTATTAGTCACATTGTTGTAAATTACAACAATGATAGAATAACATACATAACAACGATAACCAAAAAAACCCCAAACAAACCCAAAATGGCTTCATACTATGTGACACACTTAATGTTAATCACATCCTTATTATCATTTTCTTATTTAAGATACAAATGGATGGCGCTTACTCGGGATGTAAATCGGTGAAGATTTTGTTCTTCCTAGTCAGATTTTTTTTTTTAAGATTTTATTTATTTATTTGACACAGAGAGAGATCACAAGTAGGCACAGAGAGAGGAGGAAGAAGGCTCCCTGCTGAGCAGAGAGCCCGATGCGGGCCTCGATCCCAGGACCCTGAGACCATGACCTGAGCCGAAGGCAGAGGCTTTAACCCACTGAGCCATCCAGGCGCCCCCTAGTCAGATTTTATATTTAAATTTTCAAAAACATATTTAAGAACATTATAAATGCAAATAATATTATTCACATAATTAAGAACTATGATTCATTTCTAACCAAAATTATTTATGTGACTTGCATTTTACATACTTTTGGAGGACTTGGGCATCTAAGTAAAGCTTTCCCCTGCACACAGCTTTTGATGCTATTAGCCTGGAAGTGGTTTCTGCAGGCTGGTCTTGTAAATATCCCATTGGCTTTAGACATCCTAGGCCTGATTCCTAGCTCTCCGCTAACAGCTTGTGTGGTTCTTAACAAGTAAATTTCATTTGTGCTTCTTACGAATTTCTCAAACAGGAAGAGTAACACCTCATAAGTAGCTGGGAGGATTAAATTTTAAATTCAACTATGATGCATGTGAAGCAGTGATCTCAATGGGGGAACTATATTTTGAAAACCTGAGGTCACAGCTGTCACAAAGATAGGGAGGGCACTATCAGCACGCAGTGGGCCCAGGGATACAGACCACAGGATGGTCCCCAACAATGAAAAACTGTCCTGGGTCCACTTCATATTATAAAAATACCATATATTTTGCTCGACTTTCAAATCACCAAACAGTCCAGGAATCCCAATACAAAGATGTTAAGTGTGTTTCAGAACTTGATCAGAAATTGGTCACTGTTTCAGAAAATCATGTCACCAAATACAGTGCTGGGTCATTAATACAGCACAGTTGCATCAGTCGGCGTCTCTCGCTGCTGCCTGCACAGGGAGTCTACAAGTCAACCCCGGACTGTGCTCCATCATGTCTTCTGATGTGGATACGCCTGAGCACTTACAGACTGAAATACCTGTTTGTGGATTATAAGTAACTTTGATTCGTCCTCTTTATCACAGTTAAGAGGATGACTGTTTTTATGGTAGGTACGGGCAGGATGTATCTGTGAACTTCATTTCAGGATAAGATAAGTTGATGTTACTTTAAAAATTGTCAGATATAACCATAAAATGTAAATTAGTAAAATTTTAAAGTGAGAACTTTGGGTCTAATAAGGTTGAGTGCCACTGACAAAGGGCGTCTGGTGTACCACTTGGTGAACAGACCCTCAATAAATGGTACACTTACAACAGCTATTATCATATAATCATTACTCTTATATACATCATCAGTAGCACTAAATAGTTAAAACGCAAAAATAATGAATTAAGACAAAATAGCTAATAAGGTGCTTTAAAAATTTACCATCACAGAAATATTAGCAATAGTAAGCATTTAAGAATGTATTAAAGTAGTTCTATGTAAATGTGTTAAACATTATTTCCCATGAATCAAAATACATAATCTTCTCAAATGTAAGCAATGATAAACTTCAGAACTCCAGGAAAGAGGTTTTAGAAAGAAATTCTAAAGATATCAGATCTCCAGAGTTCTGAGCTCCATGAAAGGTTTTAAGGTTTGCTTTAATAACATAGATTAGGGGCGCCTGGGTGGCTCAGTTCTTAAGTGTCTGTCTTCGGCTCAGGTCATGGTCCCAGGGTCCTGAGATCGAGCCCCACATCAGGCTCCCTGCTCTGCGGGAAGCCTGCTTCTCCCTCTCCCACTCCCCCTGCTTGTGTTCCCTCTGTCCCTGTGTTTCTCTCTGTCAAACAAATGAAATCTTTTTAAAAAATTAAATAACATAGATTAATCCCTTACAAATGGTAGAAATTAGATAAATGTTACTATTCAAAAAAAAGATGAAAATATGAAATTCAGAGAAGAGTCAGGAATACGACTTGTGCAATCCTTACCCCTCCCATTCTTCCTAAGATGCTACACACTAAAACATCAGAGGATTCTGTTTTTGTATGCTACAAAACACACTAATAAATTGGAGAGATTTTACTGAAATGACCAGAAGGATATTCCATATTCTGTCGAAGTAAGAAATACCTAAGAAACTATTCACTAAACAATCAATTACATGTCTACATTACAAAAATTAAGTAGCCAATTAATATTAAATATAAAATAATAATGTCATATTAAAGATGAAGGGGAAAGGGTGAAAAGAAACTGGCTCGAATGTCAAGGTGTAAGTAGCTGGCTGGTATGCAGGCTTATAAAAGTCTGTATCTTAAATTCACAAATATATTCTGATTCCAAAATGCTCATTTCAAAGTATTAAAAGTAACAACTTCTAGTTAAACATGAATTTGCCAGGAGAGCAATGCCTTATTTTTTTTTAAAGCATGCTAATTCAGGTTCATAAGCTAATGAGTAAGTATATTAAAGTAAACATTTCACAAAACATTCCATTTTTAATAGTATCAGTTTACAGGTCTCTTGCATTAGCATATACTGATTGTTATACGGAAAAAAACATAAAAATTGTAAACACTTAAAACTCAATTTTCTTGAAGTTTGTAATAATAGTCATTTTTATAATATGGATAATGAATACAAATAATTACTTAGGGATGGCTGCTACTGAAAACTTGAACCAGGCAGTCTTTCATTCCACGCACTATCCATTTTGAAAATAACACAAAAAATGGTTTGAGTGACAAACATTTTTTTAAATGTAATAAAAATAAATTTAAAAAAAAAAAAATAAATTTAATAAAAATATATTTAATAAAATCCACTGTTCCCTAAATAAAGAATTTAATAATGATGTTTTATACATTTCTATAAAGGAATACCAAATCTAGCCTAGGAAAGATCTAAGTTGGGCACTATTCTGTGAAACAAAATTTCCATATATGTATTCTTTTAACTGCTAAATTTTTATATCACAGTTTAACCTATGGGCCAAAGAAAAAAACAATTCTGAAAAATCAATATAATTCAATGTATCACAACTGAATGTGATAAGGCATTATTAAAGTCTTAGTTTATGAGTGGAGCATTAGAATTAGAACATTAGAATTAGTAATAATATTAATAATTTTGGAATTCTCACTTCTCGGAACAAAGCTAATATTTTAGTTGACATTTAAAATATAAATTAGTGTTTAATAACTAATACTTCTTCAAACATACTCTTGATCATCTTTTTCATATTTGTTCAATATTGTTCCCCAATTACTGTATTTGACCATTTTACTCTAGCAATAAGGATCATGCTCTTTAGGATATAAACTTCTAATAATTTAGAGTTTAGTAGAGGCACATTTACAAATACATTTTTTTTAAATTCCACAAATAAAACAAAACTAGATACCTCACAGTTTTTCCAAAGTTCCGAATCAGTCCTTCCACTGTTTTGTAGTTCTTGCATTAAAGAGGTTAGGACTTCAACTGTACCTTGAATTACAGATGGTCTGGTCTTCCCTGAGAAAGAGGATACCCCATTTGTACTAAGGTGGGGACTACTTCTGTTGAAACATAAATAATTCAAATGGTTTTCTTCATTCTACCAAAGTGTTGAATAATTCAACAGTTCAAGTTTAGCAGAGCAGTACAAAACCACTGATATTTAATCCTTCTTAATGGCACCTCGTTTGTTGAAAATCTGATCACGTTTGTCCACAAAAGGAAAATAGCAGTAAAAAGACAGCACTCATTTTTTTTTAAGAACCCAACAGAAAGACCTTCTCCAAAGTGGGAGGACACTCCAAAGCACCAGCAGAAAATAAAAGTTTCTGCTATACGATAAGAAAAAGGTCCAGCTCTCTCCAATCTAAATCATTCCAGAGGATTATTTTGCTCTACTGTAAGAACAGCCCTTTTTCTAGAGGGGAGTTTCTTTCTCCACTGCTCAGAATTGCAGTCAGGTCTTGTTAATTGGATCCCCCTAATTTGGCGTGATAAGCTGATGCTTATCTTTGCAGTGTCTTTGAATAAAAGTTGTGCCAAGCAAATTAGCGGCAAATATTCAGGATTTATTTAGCCTATTCACAGTGTAAAATAGCACTGATTCTTTCCATAAGGACTGCTTTCCCAAACTTGAGAGGAAGTTATTTCAGATTTGCTTTATAAAAAGCATAATTAAGGACAATAAACTATGTTTAAATTCCAGCCTAAGAGGTCATTTTCATTTATTTATTGATACCCTACATTGTTTCACAGAGTTCATTAAAAACACACACACACACACACACACACACACACGCAACACAACAACACTGATGAAAATAACAGAAAAACAGTAACAAGCAGAATCAGAGAAAGACTAATAAAAATTCAAGGGAAAAAAGAACATACATGTTGTCCATAAGAGGTTACACAGTTTTGTAATAATCAAGTCTAAATTTGACCGATTTAACGGCCAGTCATAATGAAAACAGAGACAAGTTCAGTTACATAATCTTCAGCAGAAGGGCACATTTAGGGGGCACCGGGCCGGCTCGGTCAGTGGAGCATGAAACTGGATCTTGGGTTGGTGAGTTCGAGCCCCACATTAGGGGTAAAGGTTATATTTTAAAAATTTTTTTAAATAAAATCTTAAAAAAGAAAGGGGAGAGAGAGCACATTTCGATTTCCCCAGGCAAATTATGTTCTAAAAGGGATTTCTTAAAAGGGGCCACCAAGTGATCTAGGAAACAACCTTTCAGTGCGTGGGTACACATTATGAAGGCAGACATCTCTCTTGGACCACTTACCACACACATTCCCCCTTTCACCCTGCTTTCTCATTTTGTATGTTTAAGCTGCCTTAAACTTCTCCTAAGGAGGCAGAGAATGAACACAATTTCTCCAAGATGTATTGTGTTTAAAGACCTTTAACTCGGGGCACCTGGGTGGCTCAGTGGGTTAAGCGGCTGCCTTCGGCTCAGGGCATGATCCCGGAGACGGGAGATGGAGCCCCACATCGGGCTCCCTGCTCGGCGGGAAGCCTGCTTCTCCCTCTCTCACTCCCCCTGCTTGTGTTCCCTCTCTGGCTGTGTTTCTCTCTGTCAAATAAATAAAATCTTAAAAAAAAAAAAGACCTTTGACTCTTCACCAGTAGGGTCCAGACTGCTGTGTTTTTGCTTCGTTGTATCTGCTTGTTAGAACTGGTCTCCTCTCTAATGGGCTTTGCCTCTTTGCTCTTTTTAAGCTACTAGAAATTCAGAAATCAAATAATCACTTTGTCAGATTATGTACAAAATGAGAGTAAATAGGCTCTGATTAAAAACAAACCAAACACCAGATAGTTTAAAAAGAAAATTCATAAAAGGAATTGGTGGAGAATATCTATTTTTGTCCGCTCAGGGTCTGTTTTTTTGCTTACTTCCTACTATTCAATTATAATTCCTACCTCCCAGATTGGTAAAGTAGTTCTGAAATATTAAACATTATTTGTACTGTTAATTTAAAAATGCAGAAACAGGGGCTCCTGGGTGGCTCAGTTAGTTAAGCGACTGCCTACGGCTCAGGTCATGATCCCGGAGACCCAGGATCGAGCCCCACATCGGGCTGCCTGTTCGGCGGGAAGCCTGCTTCTCCCTCTCTCACTCCCCCTGCTTGTGTTCCCTCTCGGGCTGTGTTTCTGTCAAATAAATAAAATCTTTAAAAAAAAAATAGTCTTGGGGCGCCTGGGTGGCTCAGTTGGTTAAGCGACTGCCTTCGGCTCAGGGCATGATCCCGGAGACCTGGGATCGAGCCCCACATCGAGCCCCACATCGGGCTCCCTGCTCGGCGGGAAGCCTGCTTCTCCCTTTCTCACTCCCGCTGCTTGTGTTCCCTCTCTAGCTGTGTTTCTCACTGTCAAATAAATAAAATCTTTAAAAATAAATAAATAAATAATAGTCTTTTAAAAAAAATGTAGAAACAGTATTTAGGCAACTAAATTTTAAAGACATCATTGAATCTACCAGAAATTTTAAAAAGTGTAGGGAGGCCTGGGTGGCTCAGTCAGTTAAGTGTCTGCCTTGGGCTCAGGTCATGATCCCAGGGTCCTGAGATAGAGCCCTACACTGGGCTCCCTGCTCAGCAGAGAACCCGCTTCTCCCTCTCCCCCAGCTTGTGCCCCCCCAACAAATAAATAAAATCTTAAAAAAAAAAAAAACAGAAAACAAATTTTTTCCACAATGTTTCCCATGCAAAAGTATATTATCTGTGGGAGAAATGAAAAACAGGGAAAGGCTGAAACTATTCTTTTTTTTAAGATTTTATTTATTTGACACAGACAGCGAGAGAAGGAACAGAAGCAGAGTGAGTGGGAGAGGGGAGAAGCAGGCTTCCAGCTGAGCAGGGAGCCCAAGGATGCAGGGCTCATCCTAGGACTCTGGGATCTTGAGCTGAGCCAAAGGGAGATGCATAAGGACTGAGCCACCCCAGGGCGCCCCTGAAACTATTAACTAGCGCCTGAACAGCTCCTGATTGAGGGCCGTCATTGATATTTAAATGTAAACAAATAATTATGGCACTATTTGGATAAACTATGCAAATAAGCTTATTTTGATATGTTACTACATTTAAAAATATCTATCTATCCCATCCTTACCTATTAGTATTTAAGTTCGGTCCAAAAGAATGGGGAGAATTTTTTATATCAGATTCTATAGAAGATGAAGTGTTTCGTAAGGGTTTCACCAAATCAAAATCTTCCATAGTGTACAGAAATTGTTATACTCTCTTATTTGAAAATGTAGGTTCTTTCAATGTTTGAAGAAACTGAATCCGAGTCATCTTCAGATGCTTCATCGTCTACAGGCATTTTCAGTTGCTAACATTCAGAACTGTGAAAAATCCTAAGCTCCCAAGAGAGTCTGAAAATGAATGGAGGAAAAAATACTATAAAAAGCCACTAAGCCTAGCAACTGTCTTTTCACTACTTTGGAAAACTTGATCCTTTTATACAAGTCTCCATTAAGAACAGCAAGAGTATTTACAAAAGCCAAGATGCAGAAACAACCCAGGTGTCCATCAAGTGATGAATAAACAAATGTAGTGTATACATATAATGCAATATTTCTCAGCCATAAAAAGGTGTAAAATACTGATACACACTACAATGTGGATAAACACTGAAATATTATGTTTAAGTAAAAGAAGCTCAGTAAAAGATCACCTAGAGTCTGATTCCATTTATGTGAAAAATCTAGAAGAGCAAATACCTTGAGACAGAAAGTAGATTTATGGTTGCCAGAAGGTGGGGGAAGGAGACAGAGGCAGTGACCAAAAATGGGTATGGAGTGTCTTTTTGGGGTGATGAAAAGTTCCAGAATTACATAGTGGTGATGGCTACACAACCCATCTGTGAATATACTAAAAACCTATGAATTGTACATTTTAAAAGGATGCATTTTATGTTATGTGAATTATATCTCAAAAAAATCTACAGTAAGGGTGATTTGGCAAAAGTAGCATCATCTTTTGCAGGCAGTAGTTCAGAATTTTATGTTTAACTATTAAGATTCTAGACACAATTCTACTATGCAACAATTGGAATACTTGCATGCTTTGTTCATTTGTTTAGTAAGTTCTACCAAGGATCCATACTTGTTGATTTATACTTCGAACAGAAAAATTGGAACTACTTAGTATTTAATTTGGTATGAAACACATCCAATTAAATGACTGCTTCTCCACTGGATGGAAGATAGGGGTGGAAGAAATACAATTGGCTCTACCGTAGTCTTTACTACTGGAGGCATGTATTACTTGTTTAAAAACAAACTATTTGCCAGGTCAACTAGAAATAACTGACTAATGATGTATGTTAACTGATGTGAGGTATACAGAGACAAATTGGCTATAACAAATCAAACACCATGCTTCCTACTTAAGGAATTCATGTTCTTGTTTTTGTCTGTTTTGTTTTTTTTTTAAGTGAAGGAGCAAGAGAAGAGGAAAAAAATTTTTTTAAATATGTGCTATTTACAAGATAGAAAGTTTAGGGAGTGTGAAGAGAGGAAATTATCTACTGATTCCACTAGGTTCCCACTTCCTAGACCTGGTTTATAAAGCACAACCTGAAAAAACAGCAGCTCTTAAAGGAATCATTTCCATCAGGGGAAAGGTTTTGTGAAAGCCAAGGGTAATGGGACCTACCTAAATGGATTTCTCCCCAGAAGCTCAGCCCATCGCCAACCACAAATGGGGTACTGAAAAAGTCTGGGGCTGCACCTTCCAACTGGCAACGAAAACAGCTGGATTCAAATCACCCTGCTCTTCCACCGGGAAAGCACAAGCTCTCCAGGGACGTGGATCTGCAGCCCCATCTAGTATTTCCCCCCACCGAGGTAATCCGGATGCAGAAGATGCAGATGAAAAACCACTTGAGATGCAAAGATGCTTCTCCGGGGGAGGGGGGGGAGTGAGAGGAAGGAATAAAGGAGGGGGGAAAGCAGAAACCCGACCTAAATGCAAACTTAAAACACACACGCACACACAGCATAAAACAAAAAACTCGATGGACAATGGATATAAGCACAGATCCATGTTTATATTTCCCGGTAACAAAATGTCACGCTCCTGGTCCTCACGATCCCTAGTAAAAAAGAAAAAAGAATGAAGGAAAAAAAAAAAGAAAAAGAAAAAAGACCAAGATCGGGGTCTGCTGATACACCAGAAGTTAACCCGCCGCTGCGCTTTGCTGGGAAACTGAGCGGGGTAAGGAAGAGAGGATTCCAGGGGTTTTGAGGCCAGATCCCGACATCCTCGCCCTCGCCGCCAGACCTCAATTGCTGGTGGTGGCTCTCGGGTCAAAGTGGGACGGGGAAGGAGAACCACCGAATGCAGCCGCTTAAACTGGAGGCAGCGAAAGGCGAAAGGAAAAGCCGCCACGCCAGCAACTACAATCGTCATTCCCAAAGTACATCAAGGAAGATCGTCAAAAAAAAAAAAAAGAAGAAAAAAACCAAAAGCCCCCCGCCCGGGGGGAAGAGGCGCTCTGCGATTGGGCCGCGCGGGTGTCACTCAAGGGCACTGAGTGTAGAAAAGGCACACGGCCACGGGCGAAGCCCCCACACACTGGAAGGATGCGATGGGGGTTGCGTCGTCTGGTCGTCGTCCTCCCCCGCCCTAAATCCATCAGCACACTTGGGGTTCTGCTAAGGCCGCGTCTTGAAGCCTCGTCCCCTTACCACCCGCGGCCGACGGCTTCCCGCAGGCCGGCGACCACTTACCTGGCCGCTGCTCCCACAGTCGATGTCAGGGTCGGGCGAGTGGCCTCTCGCGACCGTTAAACTCGAAGGAGCGTGCGCGCGCCCGGCACCTTGCCTGTGATTGGCCGTTTAAAAGGGGGGCGGAGACGGCCGAACCGCGACGCGCACGTCGGCCGCCCTTTTCCTTCCCGCCCCTCGCGCCAAAGGGAGGTCCGATTCCTGGGAACTGGAAGGGGGAGGGGCTTCTGTCAAGTCTTTGGTCTGATTGGTTCTCTGGGAACCTACCGAAGCCAGGAGAATAGAAGCCTCCGCTTACCGCATGCGCAGTTGCTAAGAATGAGCCTAGGGCAAGTGAGGGAAGCTGCGGCGGGAGTCGTGCGCTTGCGCAGACCTAGGAGTACGTCTGCGATCCACCTTCTGCAGTAGTTCGGGTTACCCCGGAACGTTGCGGGTGGGAGGCGAGCCCTGAGGCCAGGTAAGCGTCGGTGGAGAAGCTGGTCACCCGTACGATTGTCCACGGATGTCAGGGACTATGGAGAGGGGACTGGGAGATGGGACACCTGGCTTTCCCAGCTTGCGACCCTGAGTCGCGCAGCCAATAGACCTGCGGCCCCGCTGGCGGTGAGGTGCCGCTGGCCTAGACACCGAGCTAAGTTTTCTCTGCACCTGGTTTACCCTAGGCTGCTGGGGATCGGCCCTGGGGTTCTTCAGGGACTGAGATGAGCGGGGGAGCACAGCCCAGCGGCCTGGAGAAAACAGTTGGGCCGACGCCCAAGAAGAAATAGAACGATCTTCATTTACTTTGTTTAGCAGAGCTTTATGGAGCTCTTAGCACGCAGCGGGTTCTGTTTGAGGCCGGCACGTTTTAGGTGTCAGCATTACTCTTGCGGGCCTTTGGAAGGGCCGTAGTAATTCTGTCCCTCCTGTAAGCCCCAGGCTCTCTTAAGATTAGTTGATTTTTTAAAAGATTTATTTATTCATTTGAGAGAGAAAGACTGAGAGAGAGCATGGAAGGGAGGGGCAGAGGGAGAAGCAGACACCCTTGCTGAGCAGGGAGTCTGTTGTGGTTCCCCATCACAGGACCCCAGGACCTGAGCCAACAGCAGCCGCTTAACCCACTGAGCCACCGAGGCGGTCAAGACTAGTTGACTTTTAAAGCCAGTTCTTAAGTTGCCCTCCAAGGGTCCTGGGCCCAAAGTAAAGGAATTTCGCTGGCCCTATCATGTGGATGTGGCTGAGAAACCAGGACGCACGTGATATATTGGCAGGAATGACAGATCTTCGAGGCATTCCGTCTCCTCTGAGCCTCCTAACAATTATGTCTCAAAAAGTAAAAATTCAGTCTGTATCCAAACTCCCATCTGTGTATGGAAGGTCTCAAGCCTAAATAAATGTAATCCGCATCTGGCCCCACTGTGTGAGTCCCATCAGCCAATAGTGTGCTCATACCTAACCAGTATCAAATTTTAAGCACATGGCTCTGATTTTACTGACCATGTTTCAAGCCCACCAAAAAAATAATAAAGTTTTATCACTAATTTCAATTGGTCACAAAAATCTAGTATTTGAGAAATCATAGAATCTTTTACACTCAGAAGAACTAAAAGGTGTGAATTACTGAGATATCTCCAGGCAGAGTTGTGTTTCCTTACAAGAAAAATATTAACTCCTTCATCGAGTGGTAGCAATTATTTCCTAACGATGTTAGAGGCAGGAGATGTTCATTTTTGGCTATAAAATCAGATGAGTTCTATTCAGTATGAGCATGTAGGTTTTTGGTTTTTTTGTTCTGAGCTGTGTAGTTTTAGGTAACTTTTTATCTATTAATTCTTAATAAGCCAGTGTATTCTGGTTAACCAAGTTACCTTGTTAATGAACTGATGTGGTGAAATATTTTGGTAAGGTTGGTCACACCATATTTCTTGGGTTAAGCTCTTTCAAAGGGGCATAATTAAAAAAAAAATCATTGGAAATTGCCTTTGACTCATTGAACTAGAGAGAAAAAAAATAACTTTCTCCAAGCTTTATACACAGCTAAAAAGGTAGTTTTTAAAGTCCATAGACATTATTTCTGAATAGAGAAAACAGCAGTAGGAGGCTTGAGAAGTTCCAGTAAATATATTAAGTGTACAGTAAGTATTCGTGATTCTAAGCCTACCTTCCTGCTGGAGGCTTTGCACTACTCGTATGACACCACGATTTTATGGCCTTTATGATGGTGTGATTACGATGATCTTCTTTATTAAAACATCAAATTCCTCAAGTATCTGTGTGACCTTGAAGGCTTCAAACTGACCTTTGAGTGGTGATCTTTCACACGGGTGGGGAGAAGACCACGCTGGGCAGTGATAATGGCTGACAGTGGCGTGGCCTACTTGGTGTCTCTCAAAACTACTACTTTTTGTTTCTTCCAAACTCTTTATCATTTGGGGGGCCAGTTCTCCACAGCAGGGAGAAAAAAAAAAAAGGAATTCTAAAACTTCCAATAGGTAGTTTAATCGTTAAACATGAAATCATCAGACGTATATTAAAATATAAATTTTGGGGCTCCTGGGTGGCTCAGTCATTAAGCATCTGCCTTCAGCTCATCATGATCCCAGGGTCCTGGGTTTGAGCCCCGCCTCGGGCTCCCTGCTCAGCGGGAAGCCTGCTTCTCCCTCTGCTGCTCCCCCTGCTGTGTACCTCGCTTGTTATTTCTCTGTCAAATAAATAAATAAAATCTTTTAAAAATTATAAATTTTGTCTTCTTTCTTGTCCCTCATGATTTTTCTTACCCTCTCAGGTAATCCCTAAAGATCTCCATGTTTAAACCAGGACTTGCCTGGACAAAGGAGATGGTTTATGATTCCATATAAGCCTCCTGGGGAGTCAAACTGTATTCTCGACATCATAATTACCTCCCTGGCACCTGATTTCTTAGACCACAATTATGACCTCACCAAATAGCATGTCTTCGGTAATTTCATGGTTTTCAAGTACTTCTTAAATTGGACCATTCCAAATGAAATAATTTGCAGGTCACTGTTCTAGATGCCTTTTCACTCTGAGCTCTAAAACAAGTCTACCAAGGGGCACCTGGTAGGTTCAGTAGGAAGAACATATGACTCTTGATCTCCAGGTCATGAGTTTGAGCCCCACATTGGGTATAGGATTACTTAAATAATTTTTTTTTAAGCCTGTGAGGGGCGCCTGGGTGGCTCACTTGGTTAAGTGTCTGCCTCTGGGTCAGGTTATGATCTCAGCGTCCTGGGATCGAGCCCCGCATCGGGCTCCCTGCTCAGTGGCAAGTCTGCTTCTCCCTCTCCCTCCATGATCTCTCTCGCTTTCGCTGTCTCTCAAATAAAATATTTTATTCTTTTTTTTTTTTTTTAAGATTTTATTTATTTGACAGAGAGAAACACAGCCAGAGAGGGAACACAAGCAGGGGGAGTGAGAGAGGGAGAAGCAGGCTTCCTGCCGAGAAGGGAGCCCGATGTGGGACTCGATCCCGGGTCTCCGGGGTCATGACCTGAGCCGAAGGCAGTTGCCCAACCAACTGAGCCACCCAGGCGCCCCTCAAATAAAATATTTTAATATATATATATTTTAAAAGGAAAAAGCCTATGAAAAGTAATCGGTTTCAGATCATGTTTATGGGATAAGACCATAGTTTATGTGGTGTGTTAGTCAAAGGCTCTTCAGCTTTATAGTTTAGGGATCCAAAGTACCCCTCAGGGCTTTAGGTTTGTGGAGACGTACTTTTTTTCTCACCCTAGGTGGTATTACTTCCACTTTACAGATGAGGAAATGTGGCCAGAGTTAATCAGGAAGCCAAGACACTGACCTACAGAGTAGTGTGGCCTTTCAGGGCCAAAAAAAAAAAAAGGTGAGAACATTCCAGGAGAGAAAGTTGAGGAAAATGAGCTAACACTTTTAATAAGGTTGGGAAAGGACAGATCTAGAGAGACTATGAAAGGTAAAGGTAGAAAGGATAAGTTTAGTATAAAAAATGGAATATCTAGTGTTCTTCCAAGACTTCCTGAGATAATCCTTTTTCTTTATTTGCGTCAAATATGATAATATGTTTTAAAGTGCTCTGAGTAGGGGCGCCTGGGTGGCTCAGTTGGTTGGGCGACTGCCTTCGGCTCAGGTCATGATCCCGGAGACCCGGGATCGAGTCCCACATCGGGCTCCCTGCTCGGCAGGAAGCCTGCTTCTCCCTCTCTCACTCCCCCTGCTTGTGTTCCCTCTCTCGCTGTGTTTCTCTCTGTCAAATAAATAAAAAAATCTTAAAAAAAAAAAAAAAAAAATAAAGTGCTCTGAGGGACACCTGGGTGGCTCGGTTGGGTGTCTGCCTTCAGCTCAGGTCATGGTCCCAAGGTCCTGGGATTGAGTCCCTCATGGGGCTCCTTGTTCAAGAAGGTGCCTGCTTCTGCCTCTGCCTGCTGTTCCCCCTACTTGTGCTCGCCGTCTTGACCTCTTTCTGTCTCTGACAAATAAGTAAATAAAATCTTAAAAAAAAAAAAAAAAAAAAAATGAAGGCGCCTGGGTGGCTCAGTTGGTTAAGCAACTGCCTTCGGCTCAGGTCATGATTCCGGAGTCTCAGGATCGAGCCCCCGCATCGGGCTCCCTGCTCAGCGGGAAGCCTGCTTCTCCCTCTCTCACTCCCCTGCTTGTGTTTCCTCTCTGGCTCTGTTTCTGTCAGATAGATAAATAAAATCTTAAAAAAAAAAAACAAAAACAAAAGTGCTTTGAAAGCATTTGGGTCCTAAACAAAAATAAGGTATCATTCAGGATAATAGAGGCATTGAGTATATAAGGACACATAGAGTGTTATGACTGCTGCTTTTTTATCTGTTTCTGTCTGTCTTTAACAGTGTTGATAAAATTATAAAGTTCCTGTTAGATGCCATAAATAGA
Source organism: Spilogale gracilis (assembly GCA_004023965.1). Lineage (NCBI taxonomy): Eukaryota > Metazoa > Chordata > Mammalia > Carnivora > Mephitidae > Spilogale > Spilogale gracilis. The sequence goes on from PITA01002979.1 coordinate 22,224, forward strand.
AGAAAATCACAGCGATGCACACAAATAGGACAGGTGTAATTCTCTGTGGATTCAGAATTTTCCCTATTAAAAAAAAAAAGCAACACTGAATGGGGTGTTCGTGTTGTATGAATAGAAAGCTTTTCTGTTTATCTGCTTCATTAGTTATCTCTTGAACTCTGCAGCAGGGAGCCTATTAAATTGAGACCAGACCCAGAGCAGTCTGCAGCAGGGCATTTCCTGCTCAATCTATGATGTTTGTATGATTGGAGAAGTAATTCTCTGCCAACACTTCCGTGAGTGAAAGGTGCTTTATCTTCAGAGCCAAGCCCCAAGCCCAGAAAAGCACTTGGTCTCTTTCAGGCCTGAGCTGCAGCCCCCTGGGGGTTCCATCCCGAGGGGCTGCAGCCCCCAGCAGGCCTGCAGACCAGCCAGAACAGGAGGATGAGCTAGATGGAGCTTTGTCTTAACTCCCATTTGGCAGGGAGCAAGCACCGAAACATACTATGAAACGTGGATTCTGGGGGCGCCTGGGTGGCTCAGTCGGTTAAGCCTCTGCCTTCAGCCCAGGTCATGATGTCAGGGTCCTGGGATCGAGGCCCACATTGGGCTCCCTGCTCATCGGGGAGCCTGCTCCTCCTGCGTGTGCTCACTCACTCAGAAATAAATAAAATCTTTTTAAAAAATAACATATTTAAAGACAAATAAAAAACATGGATTATGCTTAAGCATGTCTTAGAAAATAATTCTCTCACTTAGCTTCTGGTGCCATCAGCTGGCCATTGTGTCTTTTTTCAAGCTGCACCGATGCAGGTCAACCTGTCCTGAGTTCCTCATTTCATCCTTCCCCTTTGATGAGGTCATAGTTTTGAGACCTGTCCCTTTATCTCCTATTGTGGGAGGGGAGACAGGACCAGAACCAAGCAGGCCTGAACTTCTTAAATAGAAGAAACAACAGCTTTTAAAAGCGTTTGTCCCGGCAGCTGGAAGAACTTGCTAGTCCCCACGTTCTAGGACAAGGCTTCTCAGACTTGGGGAGTGTGCCTCTGAGTCACTTACGGAGTTTCACAAAAGGCAGGTTCTCCTTTAGGAAGTCTGGAGTTGGGCCTGAGAGTCCGCATTCCTAACAAGCTCCCAAGTGGGGCTGTCGCTGCTGCCCTGTGGACCGTAATGAGGGCCAAGATTCTGAAGCTACACTGATATGGCGGTGTTGAAAAGGCGAGAGAGGGGACACAAGCAGGGGAGCGGCAGAGGGAGAAGCAGACTCCCCACTGAGCAGGGAGCCTGATCCAGGCTCTGTCCCAGGACGCCGGCATCATAACCTGAGCCGAAGGCAGATGCTTAACCAGCTAAGCCACACAGGTGCCTCATCACTGGTTCTTTTTACCGTTTTAAAGATTTTTAATTTTGTGGGGCGCCTGGGTGGTTCAGTTGGTTGAGCGGCTGCCTTCGGCTTAGGTCATGATCCTGGAGACCCAGGATCGGGCTCCCTGCTCGTCGGGAAGCCTGCTTCTCCCTCGCTCCCTCCCCCTGCTTGTGTTCCCTCTCTGGCTGTGTTTCTCTTTGTCAAATAAATAAAATCTTAAAAAAAAAAAAAAAAAGATTTTTAATTTTGTGTAAGTATGTTCCACACCTAGTGTGGAGCCTAACTTGGGACTTGAACTCACAACCCTGAGATCAAGACCTGAACTGAGATCAAGAGTCAGACACTTAACCGACTGAGCCTCCCACGCACCCCTAAAGATTTTATTTTTCAGTCATTCCTGCACCCCAGGTGGGGCTCAAGCATTCAACCCCAAGATTAAGAGTCCCATGCTTCACCAACCAGCCAGGTGCCCCTCTTTTTACCATTTTTAAGATGACTGCTAGAAAATTGAGAATTTCACACATGGCCTAGATTATGTTCATGTCAGGCAACGCCGTTCCAGAACACAGTAATGCAATAGAAACATTATTGGCGTTCTTTTTTCAGATGACCCCATTTCTCAATCCCCTTGTTATCATTTCACCTTCTGTTAGCTCAGCTCAAGTCAGTATTCATACCATTCTTTTCTATGAATGTTTGCTGTTCCCACCGTTAATCTCCTTCCCACCTTCCTCATCTCCATCTTTGCCATCATTGTTCTGGGCCTCCCGTGCAGTCCTCAGACAGCCCTAAGAGCCACCATTCAGGCAAGCCCCTTGGCTCAAAGCTCTGGGCCACAACAGTCCTGGAGGCAGGAGTCTCCCCTGGGAACTGGATAGGAATGCCAACCCAGACCCCCTGAAACAAGACCCCCAGGGGATCTGTCTGCTCGTGAAAATGTGCATGATGAGCTTTGCCGGGCATCTTTCCTAAAGCACCCCCACTTCAGTTCTCCACATCTGTTCCCTCGGTTGGATTTGGTGAAGTTTCTACAAGGCTGAGATAACCGTGAAAGTTGTGGCTCAGAGAAACTAGCACTCTCTCACTCAAAAAAAAAAAGGAAAAAGAAAATAGTTAAGCGGTGAATTTTGGGCACATGGCATCCAGAAGGTGAGTCCAGAGATTGAAATCCTCTGACTTCCTGCAAACAGATTGAGATAACCTGTCTTGCAGAGACACATGACAATGCCCTCCCCTCATCTCGGGAGCCTTCGAGCGCTGGGGCAGTGAGCCTCATCTTCCTGTGTCTCGTTTACGTCTGCTGCAGTCACGGGCCACGTTCCAGATCTCAACATACACCATCCCTGCAGCCAGACATGGGCTGACTGGGGGGGGGCCTGAGGACGGAATGTGTCGCAGCTGGCTTTAGGTCCAGAAAGGGGGCACCTACTGGAATACAGACCCCGAGTCCCAGCACCAAGCCCTCCAAGTGACTTAGGGGCCCAAGAATTCTGAGAACCACTGCTCTGTCGCCTGTTCTCCATCCCGGGCTATTAGATCATGGATCATATTTGGGGGCATCTTTGATTTCTCTTTTATCCCACAGGCTCCTTGGGCTCCCCGAGGCCCATGAAAATATTCATTGAACTAATTAGCATTCCCTTTTGTAAAGTCCTAACACCTGTCATCTCTGACTTGACCGAGTGGGAAGGGACGGGGACAGTGAGAGGCTTTAAGCCAAACTGTAGTCAGGCTGTTGAGCGCAGACGGGTCCTCCGAGGAAAAGCAGGGGTGAGGGGAAGTGAGGGTGCAGAGCCAGCCCCAAATCGTGGCACACTCTCACAAACAGGAACTGGGGCACGCTGTCATGACTCCCGGTTTCCCCTCACCAGCACTTCTTATCACCATTTTTCTGTTGTTCTTTTTTTAATGTCACGATGAGCTCCAATTTGAGCTGCTTTTATTGTCCCTGAAGACTTCTGAGTTGCTCTGTGGGTATCACAAAACCTGAAACCCAATCCGTGTTCCCTGGGCTTTGGGGAAGTGGAACCGCGGGTGCGCTGGTCATTTTTAGCAGTTGTTGGAGTAGAGCCAAAGTTCCCAGAGATACCAAGAGGATTGCGCATCGCCGGACTGGCTGTTCGAATCAGCCGTTAAACAAAGCGGCCAGTAACTGAACACCCGGGACCTTCCTGAACTCCATTTGGGTGGGAGGCCTTCCAGTGTGTGTCAGCCCCGAACTAGGACAGAAAGGTAGAGAGTTGAAAGAGCCTGCCGGGGACAAAGCAGCTGATAAAAGCACTCTCCTCTCCACCCTTTGTCTGGGAGTTTCGCCTTGTCTCAGACTCACTTCCTTTCTTTGTCGCCGCACTCAATTCCAATGCCATCCTGCCTGCTCAGATCTACGAACTAGCGGAAGAGAAACCCCAAGGGAGGCCCCCAGCTTGCGTTCCGTAATGAATCTGATCCGGGGACTCGATGCTGTCTGGTACACAAAGAAATCTTGTTCTATGGATTGAAAGCAGAAATAAGGGAAGGGACATTTCAGACATCGACTTGGGTCTCATGCACTTAATCGTGTATAGGGGAGCGGATTCTTTGTTGTAGCGATTTCAGAAAAGTGCTGGTGTTTACCATTTACCCTTTCCCGACCATACTTCCGAAAGACTTGACGCACAATAAACAAAACCAGTTTCCTAACGCGCCACCTTCCCTGGCACGCTGTTTCAAAATCCGGCTCCTCACACCCGCCCAGACTCACCAACACCCAGCACGGCGTTCACCGTCACCCGGCCTGGGGCTGACACACATCCTGAATATGCCATTCTTTTCGGGAAGAAGTTACAAGTTTAGACCATCACGCCCATCACAGAATCAAAAGTCAGCATTGGATCAGGCTTGAAAAGCACCGTTCATCTTATTTATTTTCCACAAAGAGAGGGGTTAAGAATATGGTATTGTCGTTCTAAAGATGACCAGGGTCCTCTCAGGACCAGCTAAGCTGATTACTCAGAGAGTTACCCATAAAAATAACAGAAATGTACATATTTACAAGGCAGCAGTGGCCAGCAGCCTGCGTCTGCAGTAAGCCTCCTCAAAGCTTGTTAGAGAGCAGCATGAGCGCATAGAAGTCAGCAGCCAGAAGTGATGGGGCGGAAGGGAAATGAGCTGAGAGCAAACCTGCTGAATTCTTTGGTGCGTGATTAAGCCACTTTTGGCTTAGGGTGTTGGCTCAGGTATGCACCACGTCCTACCTGAGTTAGAGACCAGTGGCCCTCAGCTAGAATTTACAGGGTTTCACATGGTGAAAGCAGCTATTTAGAGCCTCAAAGGAAGCAGTCAGAAAGGGCAATATGTCTGTTTTTAGCACCTACATCATCCCGGATCAAGAAGCACGAAGCAAGTGGCACGTTCTTCATTCCCATAATCCACCTAAGTGACAGGGATTTTGCTAAAAGTCAGTCTCATGCCGTCAAAGGTATTCAACAAAAGCGCTTTCCAGAATATATTTTCCCCCTCTGATCTTTAAGCCTGTGCACGATGGGTGGAGAGGGGCTTGCTCACCCATTTCCCAGGTAAGAAAACAGCCCCCCACTGCAACACGCACCCACTGGCGCGGGGAGGCGACCCATCTTTGAAAAGAGCTAACACCTGTCAGCTCGTCCTGCCTTCCTCCCTGGGAAGAAAGCAAAGGCCCGTGGGATTCTCCACGTCCTCGTAGCTGTTACTGTACTCCGCTCACTTGTCAACGAAGACATTTCAGCCTTCTGCTATGCCTGGGGCAGCTATTTAAGTCTAATGCTTAAATGCTGCTTTTTCTTTTAGCATCTTCTCTCTGACTAGACTCTAAGCTCTATGAAGACAGAGACTCGCTCTCTCCCACCTCGCATCGCTCACGACGCCTCGCGTGGCATTTTGAACCACGCAGGCACCTTCATAAAAGTCAGCTGATGCGAACGTTGCAGGCCTGAGTACCGCCTGGAGCACGTATTGGCAGTGCGTCTGAGGGAGCAGATGTTCCTATTCAAACCCATGAAACTGGAAACATGAAAAAACAACAATCATGACATTGATTGATGGTGATATTTACTGTGTCAGACCGCGTAAGCTCAGCTAGAAGATAGACTCGCATCCTGTCGTCTTTACATTTGGATTTCAAAGATTCTCAAACGTTTAAATAATGTCGCTTGACTCAGATCCTAATTCTTGCTTGGTACCCTGTTTAGTGTTTCTTTATCGAATTACAGCCCTGTTCTTTTGAATGTCATGTTCAAAACCTCTCCTTCTTGAGAAAGCAGCACCTCTGGTGCTTCGAAAATATTTTTGATTTGTTAGAAGAAAATATTTCTCAGGGGCGCCTGGGTGGCTCAGTCAGTTAAGCATCTGCCTTTGGCTCAGTTCGTGATCGCAAGGTCCTGGGATCGAGTCCCGCATTGAGCTCCCTGCTCAGCAGGGAACCTGCTTCTCCCTCTCTCTCTGCTCTCTCTGTGAAATAAATAAGTAAAACCTCAAATATATACATATATATATTTACAGGCTGGGAGGGGGCAGGCAGCAAAGATTGTGGGAAATGGCCCGAGGCTGCGGAGGGCTCTGCCTTACTGTCTCCACTAACTTCCTAAGTACCCCACCTGACCGAGGGGTGGCCCTCATTTCAGCTGGTGTATAAAAGGTCCTAGAACCTTTAGTGTAATCCTGAGAGTGAATGCATCTTCCTGAAAGGCTTTTTTCTTCCCTCCAGCTCGGGTGGCGAACAGGCAGAGCCCTTCTGCATGAGGCCCTCAGCTTGCTTTCGCTGGCCTGCGGCCCTGGCCAGACTGTGCCCAGCGCCGTGGGGCCCGCGGCCTCGGGAGAAGCAGGCGCTGCTCGCCCCAGGAGTGGCCGTCACTGCGGTCCAGGTGGCAGGCAGGAAGGACCGCCCCGCTCTGCCTCCCCTGGATGAGAGCGACCTTGAAGAGCAGTTCGTGAAAGGGCACGGTCCAGGGGGCCAGGCCACCAACAAAACCAGCAACTGTGTGGTGCTGAGGCACGTCCCCTCGGGCATCGTCATCAAGGTAGACGTCCCCCTCTGGTCCCCACTTTGGTCCCCTCTTTGGTAAACGTCAGTGACACCTGCCCTTCCCGGAGTCCGGTAACCCAGGCACACCATTTCCAGCCCTCAGGATAAAAATGTAACATGTGGCTGCCTGGAGGCGTCTTCCTTTTTCACCTCAAAACCAATCTCTGATCAGAGCATCCGCAGCTCTCAGCACACCCCCAGCCCCTACTAATACTGGAATGCTCTCTCCCGTTTCCTGATTAGTAGTGGCCCCAGCTGCCTCTCAGTACAACAAACTGCTAGTCCGTTCTGAGTCGCCAGAGAGCCCTGAGAAGGGGCGGCAAGGTGGGCTTTCCACATACAGAGATGGGGTAGGCCCTGTTGGCACAGCTCTGCTCACAGCCAGTCGTCCTCGCAAGCCCTCACGCCTGGTCTTCCTCATGGTACAGTGGAATCAGGCACAGAGAGGTTAAGTCACTTGCTCGAGATCCTACAGCTGCAGGCATCAACCGAGACCAAGCTCAGAGTCTGTGCTCCCCAAAACTCTTCTTCACGGCCAGCTCTTCGAGCAGAGCCTCTCAGTTAAAACCTCAGTCACTTTTGTCTTCCTCCTTCAAAACAAGCGTCATTCATGAGCAACACATAAAATTCTGCAACCTGACAGGATTTTTGTTTAACTGTTTTATAAACTTACTGTAGATTTGCTTTTGGTACTCTTCTCTCGCTCCAATTTCACGGAATTTTTTTTTTAAAGAGTATTTATTGGGCGCCTGGGTGGCTCAGAGGGTTAAGCCTCTGCCTTCGGCTCAGGTCATGATCTCAGGGTCCTGGGATCGAGGCCCGTATCGGGCTCTCTGCTCATCGGGGAGCCTGCTTCCTCCTCTCTCTCTACCTACTTATGATCTCTCTCTGTCAAATAACTAAGTAAAATCTTAAAAAAGAAAAGAAAGATTATTTATTTGACAGAGAGAAACACAGCTAGAGAGGGAACACAAGCAGGGGGAGTGGGAGAGGGAGAAGCAGGCTTCCCGCTGAGCAGGGAGCCTGATGCCGAGCTCAATCCCGGGTCTCCAGGATCATGACCTGAGCCGAAGGCAGACGCTTAACGACTGAGCCACCCAGGCGCCCCTCACATAAATTTTTTTATCAAATAGCTTTGCAAAAGGCACTCACAAAGCTATTTGATAAAAACTCAGGGATGACGTGATCAACGGTATGGTTGACTAATAATAAAGATGCTATCTTCCTCCCTGAGACAGGATTTTATGTTTATAAATGCTGCAGAGGGCTTATTACCCTGGCCACAAGCCAGACGTATGAGTTGATATTTTCAAAATTATCTGGCGACTTTATCTGAAGACTGTCTTTGCTTCCGAACAAAGCAACACTCTTAAATTATAAAACTGTCACCGAGAAAGTCACTTCAGACAGCTGGGCAGGGGGGCCAAGGTGGAGGCTAAGAAGAGGCAGGAAGGAGGGCATATGGTCCTCGCTCTGTCACAGACTCAACTGTGATTTTTGACAAGTGGCCTTGCCTCCCAGGCCTGTCCCCATCTGTAGAGCGACTAGGTTGAGTTCTACAATTTCTGAGGTCCTTTCCAGAACAGACTTCCTCACATTATAAAATATTATCTCTTGCAGTGCCATCAGACAAGATCGGTTGATCAGAACAGAAAGATCGCTCGGAAAATCCTACAAGAGAAACTGGACATTTTCTACAACGGTGAAAACAGTCTTATTTACAAAGAAAAACAGGAAGCAGAGAGGAAAAAGCAAGAGAGGAAAAAAAGAGCAAAGGAAACCCTAGAAAAAAAGAAGCTCCTGAAAGAACTCTGGGAATCAAGTAAAAACATCCACTGAGAAAGAACCGAAGATGCTTTTCTGTTGTTTTGTTTTTAAGTTCTCTACAGCGAGTGTGGGACTTGAACTCACAACCCTGATCCTGAGATCAAGAGTCGCATGCTGTTCCGACTAAGCCAGCCAAGCACCCCTGAAAAAAATCACAGATTCTAAGAATCTGCCAGGTGCAAGGGCGCTTGGGTGGCACAGTCAGCTGAGCGCCTGACTGTTGATCTAAGCTCATGTCATGATCTCAAGGTCGTGGGATCAAGCCCTGCATCAGGCCCCGTGCTGGGCATGGAGATGCTTGAGATTCTCTCCCCCTCTCCCTGTGTCCCCACAACTCTCTCCCCCACCCCACTCATGTTTGCACACTCCCCCCTCTCTAAAAAAATAAATAAAATTTTTAAAAAAGGACCTGCCAGATGCTTCCAGAAAATAACGGTGGGGAGTTCCATTGAACTCCAGCATTACTCTAGAATGTCTGTATTTCTGACAACATTTCAAATCAAAATTTTTTTAACGGCTCACTAAACCGTGATGAATAGAGATGGACACTTGAAGAAGAAAACTGTAAAGAGACACACAAAAAACATTACAATAAAAGGACAGCGGGTACTTTTCGTGAGGCAGAAAGGGGTTGTCATGATAGGACACCCAGAGGGGCTGTGGATGGCTGACAAAGTTCTTTCTAGACCCGGGCAGGTTGTTAGAAAGATGGCACTGCATTTTTTGAAGCTACTTATTTGTGTGATTGTCTTATTATCAAAGGTTAAAAGACTTTTTAAAAACAGTAATATTAATAAGGACGGTCCTTTATTTAAAAAACATTTTATTTATTTATGACAGCGAGAGAGGGAACACAAGCAGGGGGAGTGAAGAGGGAGAAGCAGGCTCCCCGCTGAGCAGGGAACCAGATATGGGGCTCGATCCAGGACCACGGGATCATGACCTGAGGGGAAGGTAGACTCAGTGCCCCAGGAAGGTCCATTTTTTTTTTTGGAAAACTGTGGAAAGGATTCGAACATCAGTGCCATTTTTGGGGCACCTGGCTTGCTCAGCTGGCTTGTATGGGACTCTCCATCTCAGGGTCGTGAGTTTGAGCCCCACATTGGGCATAGAGCTTACTCTAAAAAATACACATGACGTTCTCTATGAGTTCTTTTACAAGTAGATTTATGAGAGGAGTTTCCGGAAACCTAATTTATTTGTGAATTTGCGCAAGGCCATCACTCAAGCTGGATCTGACCCCACAAGTGTGTGGGGCTTTTAGGCAGAGGTAATAGCTTGGCTTGGGCTTCACCCATAAAACAAGTAGGGGAAAAGCCGTGAGGGAAGGCCACTGTCAGACAGGATCTGCAGTCAAAACCAGCCCATTTCGCGGGCACAAACCGCCTGCCCAGTACCTGTGTCCAAATAAATTCACCTTTAAGGCAGCCAGGTAAGGCTCTTCTCATCTCGGAGCCAGCCGGTCTGCAAGCTTAAGCATGTGTGCCAGGTTCTGGAGGCCGGTCGCAGCACCCAGGACCGGTCCCCAGGTGGACCTCCGTTCAGAAGGCTGCCAAGCGCCTGGAGGGGTACATGACAAGGGGGTAACAGTGGGAAGAGAAATTTGGGAGCTGTACACAGAGCTTCAATCTGTCTCCTCTCTGTACCTTTTGGGATTTGCTGCGCATGAGACAGGCATAGACACGCCGGCTCCCTCAAGTCAAGAGTCCCTACCGCCTTTGGACCCGTCCTAGCTGGGCCCTTCCCTCCTTCGTCTCTGTCTCCCCCTCACCAGCCGGGGCACTAAGAACCACAGCAAACTCCCTGTGGGCCGCACTGCTAGGGACCGCCAGAGACAGTCTCAGCACGGCGAGTGCAGGCCGGCCTTCCGGAGCACCGGGGCAGCGGGGTCTCCCGGGGAGCCCCACAGGAAGCTCGCTGGAGTTCAGAGGCTGTGTTATATGAGCATGAGATTCCTGGAACAGCCCAGAAAAGCTCACAGGACAAGCGTCCAGAAGCCAAAAACGGCCTCACTGTGAGCGGATGCTGGGGGGAGTCAGTAATACCCGCCGCTCCTGTTCCTGGTCCCTGGTGGGCACCAGCACACGACGCACCACGATGCAAGTGGTTCCGGCATCCATTGGCACACAAAATATTTCTGGGGCCAGGTGGGCAAACCTTCCAGGGCAGGGATCCCTCCCTCTCGTCGGAGGAGCTGTTTGTTTTTTTTAAAGATTTTATTTTCAAGTCACCTCCCCACCCGATGAGGGGCTCGAACTTTCAGGCCCCAGATCAAGAGTTGCACCTCTAGTGACTGAGCCAGCCAGGTGCCCCCGAGGAGTTGTTTTTTAAAATATCACTTTAAAAAACAACAACAAAAACCAAACACTTAAGAATTCAAGAAACCCAGACCTTAATACAAATTGTTAATGAAAATAAGCTTTATTACATCAAGTAATAAATACAAAGATGCAAACAGTTTTAGTCATTTTCTTCCAGATGTTTAGATCACCTTACAGGAAAAGCAGAACTGAAATCCACACACAGTCTTAGGAAAATTTGGGGGGTGGGTGGGGAGGTTCTTGTTAGATTAGGTTTGGTAGGTTGCTCTTCCTTCTGTATTTATAACTTGTGCATTTTTTAAATTGACCTCAAAGCACTAACAGTCATGCAAGCAAATGCTTAAGCACAAAAGAAGTTATATTAAAGCGGAATCCACACCGTGGGGCAAATGTATGCACTCAAAACAAAAACAAAAACAAAAACCCTCAGAGTTGTATTAGCTTATGAAAAAGAACGGAGGACAATCTGGGTAACGTAATTGGGATCTTGGCTGTGAGATAGGTATCTTTTACGTGCATCTTTTAAATCAATGCTTAGACAAAAACAACAAAAAACAAAAAACCCTGGGAAATTCCTAACTATTTAAAATGTAAATCCTAGTCCACTGCAAAATATTTCTCAATCTCAGAGCCTCATGACCCATGGGAGGGACGTGGGAAGGAGAAACCAAACTGTTACCATTTTGAAAACAAGAGTTTCATCTGAACATGGGAGATGAGCTGTAACTTCCGGTCTTGGACGAAGCTGGAAAACCCACGCTGATAGGCAGCTAGGACCGGGCATTCCGTTCCGTTTCCGCCAAGCACTCTCGAACCAGTCCTCTGGCGTGAATGATGCCTGGGGGAGAAGCAGAGGCTGAGGTCCAGGACAAGCCACTCTGGGAGAGGAAGAGGGCCCTGCACAACCCAGCTGAGAAGCCCTCATCCTGAAAGGGACCTCGGGGCCTGCAGCAAACCACCCCAGCATTCCAGCGCTTTGGAAACACCCAGGTCGAAGGCCTTCCCCTCCTAGCCCAGGCTCCTCTTCGTGGCTCCTACCGATCCCTTGCCGCACACACGGGACGACCAGCAAGCTCTCCTGGCAGGTCAGGCTGTCAGCGGACGGAAGCAGGTGTGTCCCCACCCGCTTTCGGTAAGCCTGATCCCCTCTGGAGAGTCCGGGACTTCAAATCGTGACTTTTCTCTGGCTTCTTCATATTCTAAGTTCTAGAAAGGGCTTGTCCAGTGTCCGGCCTGCACAGTCAGGACGCAAGGCTGCTTGTTTATGTCCAACCTCAGTCCAGCGTGAAGCTGTCGGCCGGGTGCCGAGAGCACCTATCGTCCTATCACTCCCCTGCCCGTCTCTTCTCTCTCCGGTTTGCTGCTCATGATTCGGTTGTTGCGTTAGCTTTGCTGCTGTGGTGGTGATGGCGGCCTTCAGTGAACGCCGTGAGATACAATCTCGTTTGAACAGACACAGAGAATGTACTCCTTCTGAGAGGGGACTGCCGGAGGGCATGGTGAATGACATCCCCAAGTCATGCAGGCCTCCACATCTCACATATCTTATCTCTGAGCTTCAGAAGACTTTTCTCTAGAAAGGGCCGGACTGTAAATATCTGGGGCTTTGCAGGCCACACAGGCTGTCACAAGCACTTAGGCAGCCATCAGAGAAGCCAGGGGTGTGGCCATCCCCCAATAACCCTGTATTAGGAATGTGCAGTCTGAACCACAGATCATTTTCACATGTAAGGCATCATTTTCCACCTTTCCACTTACAAACTGAAAGTCGTGCTTGGCCTATCAGTTACAGTTTGCTGACCTATGCACATGAGCCTGACTCCCACGTGCCCTTTATGACCCTTCTTCACCCTGTTCCAACATGAACTTAGCTAGCCTGGACTCGGCTACTGGTCAGCGTGACCGAGGGGCCAGCTGCTCACGCAGCACTTGTCTTAGGGCCATCACGAGGCACATCCATCGGCCGCCGGCCTAAACCTGCTGGCTTTTTGGGTGACTGCAGATCGCCTGTTCGACCTCTGGGGTCCAGCCTCTTCCCAGGGATTTCCACTCGGGTAAACAGAACTCCAGGGGTCGGCACGGTCTTGCTTCCCCTGCCTCCAAGGAGTGATGCCCACCTGCTCCTGCCCCCGGGGTGGGTTGGGGTTCACCTCCCCTCCCCCAAGCCCTGTCCAGGTCCAGCCTCTCTGTCCACGAAGGCTTCATAAACACTGGGGAAGCCCGCTGCCGCCCTCGGCCAGCCTTGCCTCTGCAGAAGCCACTCTTGATGCCCCAGATTTACTCCAGACTTGCCTCTCCGGCCTTCCTCGGAAACACCAGATCCCTCCCAAAATTAAATTCGCACCTAGGCCACTGCTGTTCTGCAGTGCCACCTTCTAGAACAGAAATACGCTCTTCTCCCCTCCACCCCAGGGACTTCTCGAGGTGGCAGCCGACTTCACCTCCCCCCCACCCCCCACATCAGCTGGTCAGCCACGTCTTCACGTGAGTCACCGGTTTTCTGTGACATCATGCTCCTGCCCGCCCTCCCTCCCTCTTCAATCACGAAGGAACTTCAGCATGTTCCTGCTCTCCCTCCCAGGCTAGCACAGACCCATGAGCCCCCTCGGCTCTGCTCCAAACAGCTGACAGCACAGGGCAACACCGCGCCCAGGACCTCATGACTCCTGGTCCCCGGCCCACCCAGAGAAGGAAGCCCGGTGCGTGTGGCCTCCCGCGGAGGCAGAGCAGGCTACAAACAAAGCAGCAGGATCTGGGCTATAAAGATTCCTTTTTTAAAGCATACGGACCCTCCCAGGAGGCACACGGGGCCTTTCGGTCAGATGCCAAGAACAGACTACATCCCCCGACCGGCCCACCCCTGCCCCTGCGGAGCACAGTGGAGAAACGATGCGGGAGCTGCTGGGCACAGGGGGCCACCCCCACATGCACCCCGCAGGGCAGTCTGTGTCCCACTACTTACCCCGTTTTAGTCTCTCCATGGCGCTCTTGCTCCCTGCGTAAGTGGGTCTGATCTCTTTCCCCAACTCCTCAATGATGGCCAGCAGCTCGGCATACTTGCTTTGGGGTACCTGGCTGCTCCCTGTTCCCTAGAATCAGAACGAAGAGCTTACGTGGACTGAACCCTAATGTGACCCCAAGGCCACGGTCAGGACCGCACCTTACGCTGGCTACAGCAATGACGGGGCAGGGACAGGCCCACTGCGAGGCAACTGCTGGAGGCAGGGCAGCCTGAGACCAGAGAGCTGGGCCTCTCTGCTCTCCTCCTACACTCAAGGAAACCACCAGCAGCCTCCAGAAGGCTTTTAACATCTCAAATGAGAAAAAAGGAGGACCGGCTTGTGTCTCCAAGCGCTGCGTATTTCCTAGGACCCAGGTCGATGCACAACTACATCCCAGGGAGGACAGTCCAGAGCACAGGGACGAGATGGGGGCCAGACCTCGGGGTCAGCAGGACTACAAAGAATTCCCCAAGATCATCCGGAGAGAACACACAATGTGTTTCAATTCATCCATTCTCTCTCCGGCCGGCAGGGTCACCCCACAAAATCCCTTTTTCTCTAGACCCTCACCCACAGCCCAAATAAGCACTCTGATGAGTGAGGCTGGCGTCCCACGGGCCACCCCCCAAGGCCCTCGCCTGCTCCTCCCTCCTCCTCGGCCGCCTCTGTCTCCTGGCCGCCAGGGCCTTCTTCCTCCTGTCTTCGCTCAGGTCCTCAGCACCCTCCAAGCGCCGTCTCTTGGCCTGGCGGTCCTCCTCGCCATCCTCCCACCACCGCTTCCTCCGGCGGTCCCGTTCCAGGTCCCGCGTCTGCTCCCGGGACAGCACGGCCTGGCGCGGCATGGCCGGCCGCCACCCTCTGCCAGGGCCAGCCCCCACGGCAACCCCAGAACGCTGCCACGTTCCAGCGTCGGCAGAGAACCCGATGGCGGCCACGGCCAGAGGGCACCAAGGCGGGCTGCCTGGCCAGGTCCTTCCAGAGGCAACAGCCAGTGAGGCCGGGGCCGGCATCAACAGCGAGGAACCTGATCTCTACCAGCGTGCCAAGCAGGGGCAGAACCACATGGAAACCTCCATGGCCTGGCTCAAGGGCCCCCATTCTCAGTGAAGCACATCTGGGCCCTTATCCTCCTCACGGGGGCCACAACCTGTGGGAGTGGGAATGGGGTCCCCGCGCCCCTGCCCAGGCCAGGCCCTCCTTCCTCGGGAATCAGGCACGGACTCCCACCACAGGGATACACGTGACTGGTGGCCCCAACAGGACCCGCAGCACTCAGGCCTTCCGGCCCTCCTCTCTCAGGGCCCCCGTGAAACACCCTGCCCCCCTCTGCTCTAGTGACTCGGCCTGAGACTTGAGGCCGGCCAGGGCCTTAGGTTCAAGTTCGCACGACTGTTCCATCACTTCTACTCCTTCGTCTGTCCCAGCAGCTCTCCTCCCCGGCCGGGGGGGGGGGGGGGGGAGCACGTCCCCCCGGTGCCCAGGCCAGCCCCAGAGCCCTCCCACCAAACACCCCCCACCCCCCGCCGCACCTGGGGGTAGCCGAGCGATGGCGGCCCGTAGTCGCTGAGCAGCTGCCGGTACTGCGAGGAGGTCGCCATACCGGTGGGGGGCGGGTGCACGCTCCCAGCTGTGGAGGAGGAGAGAGGAGTCAGGAATCTTGGAACTGTACCCAAAGCAAAGACTCTGGGTCCTGCGACACTCCCCCTACTCAGGACCCAGGTCAAACAGCGCTCTTTGGTCTTCTGAGGACAGAGCCCCTGCTCCTGTCCTCTGGTCTGGTGATGGCCGACGCTCAGCCCCGACGGCAGGGAAATGCAGCAGGCTCGGCGTCCGAGCCACAGAACTCCCTCCCTTCGGTCCACACCGTCGGGACTGGTAGCAACGATGAAATGTGCTGCTGCTCTCAGCCTAATCCTTGCTACTCCCTTCTCCCTGGGCCCTGCTGCTCCCCAGAGATGGGCAACCTAGAGCCAAAGCCCTGCCACAGGGGCCCACCAGCTACTGTGCCCAGCTCTCAGCCCGACATATGGAAGACAGAGGGCGGGCTCAGAGGGCCGGAGACCTAACCCCAGCTGGAGACTGGCTCACTGGATACCCAGTCAGCAATCTGCGTCTCTGTGTGTCCTCGGGAGCCTCTCAGTCTCCGGGAGCCCCTGTGGTTTCCTCCTCAAAGAGGGGCCAGGATTCTCGAAGAGTCTGATCCTGCGCCTGGATGGCTCCCACCCCGACAGGGGAGCGACAAGGCCCCGTGTATGGACCGCATACTCAGACACACTGTCCCTCAGGGGTGAGGGACCACGTGGGGACAAGGCCCGGCTGGGAATGGAGTCTCCTGGATGGGGGTGGGGGGAGGGAGTCATCAGTTGGGAATTTTCCGGCTCCAGCTCGGGAGGCGGAAGCATGCAGACCCATAATGGCGGCCAAGTGGCCATTAGCGGGTAGAAGATGTCCTGCAGAATTACAAACAGCCGTAACCATGGAGAATTTACCTAGCCCTCCTCAGCAGCCGCCCGCCTGCCTCCACGCCCAGTCGAGGAGCAGCTCCCCCTCTGCCTGCCGCCCCCAGAGCCAAACGGTCTCGCAGGCACACGGCGGACTCCGCAGACTTGGCCCCAGGGATGGACAGCTGGTGCCGGGTTGCCCAAAGCCACCAGCTGCTCATCTGGCGTGAGCAGGGGAGGGGACAGAGAGGAAGGACGCTCAGGAGCTGCGGCTGGCGGAGTGCAGGGGGCCCTCGGGGAGCCCTGGAGGCCCGCATCGGGAAGACACAAACAGTCTGGAGAGTGTGGGTGTTCTCCCGAGCCACAGGCGAGGCCGGCACCCTGGGCCCTGTCCCTCTGTCCAGGAGCTGGGGACAGCTCTGTAGCAGAGATGTCTTCCTCACTCTCAGGGCTGCCCTGGGTTTCACCTCCCCCACCCCAAGCCGGGGCCCCAGTTTAGGCTCCAATGTGGGATGTGGGATGCCCAGTCAGGGAGCATGGGTCCTGCCGCCTCTTGGCTGGTAAGTGGGCACATCACGGGGCCACTCCTCGCCCCAGTCGCCACGCCTCTCAAGTGGGGATGGTAAGACACCTGTGCCACGGGACCACACTGCTCAGGCTGGGGACGAACTACTAGCACGTCTGCAACCTCCCTCCAAGGCACCCACAGGTGTGCAGTGACCAGAGCACGGGGACACACCCTCCCCCACGGTGGCCAAATGCCAACTTCCCGAACCTTCGGACACGGGCAGTGCGTGTGGTCTTTGCAGCCCCAGATCTGGGTTCCAGCCCTGACTCCCACAAGATATCCCACATCTCTGGAAGGCCAGGATGCTAAGTGCAACACCTGAAGGGGTATCACGCACAGCAGCCCGGGAGCTAGGAGATGCCAGGTCCTGGGCCGGAAGTGAGCGGGACTCAGGTGTGCATTCCCTGGAACTGTACCCAAAGCAAAGACTCTGGGTCCTACGACAGTCCCCCTACTCAGCTCTTGTTGCTGGTCACTGTTTCTCATCTCCCTGCCTGCTGTCCCATTTGCTTTCCTACAGACGAGACGAGGGCCTGGACCAGGACTTGGTCTGGCTGTGACCTTGGACGTCTCGAGACCCTTCCCTCTCTGGGGCTCAGTTTCTCCATCTGTTTGAGGCAATAATTCTCAACAGAATGTCTAAAGCCCCACTCTTACACGGGGCTAAGGTTAGGTGGCCGGGGTGGGGAGGGGGTGCTAAGAGAGAGGGAGGAGAAATCACCTGGTTTGGGTTGGGGGGAGGGTTGGGCAATGGCTGAGGGCTTGCCTTTCCCATCACCAGGTGACAAGGTAGGTGACCCCAATTCTGTGTCAGTGCCAGTCTCTTACTCTGTTGAACAGGAGGGGGGTGTGTGCGGCCCTGAGGAGAGTTGGCAGAAGGGCCCGGAGTTCTACTGATGCCCACTCCTTCCGGCAGACAGGGAGGGCCAGTGCATCCGGCAGACTGGGCGTGAGCACGGCCGCTCCGAGCATCACAGACAATGCACGCAGTGTGCGGGGACCAGGGAGGGCCGGAGCCGAGGGAGGGATTGGCAGAGGCCAGCAGCTCCCGGGGCCAGGCGCAGCTCCCCGCCCCCATGCCAGACAAAGAGCGGCCTGGGCCTGGGGAGCTGGCGGCCTTCCCGCCACTTGGGGCGCCTGGGGTGGGGGGGGATGTGCTCTCTAGCGGGGAGGCGGGGGCTTTGTCTAACTCCGCCACTGCCACCGCCGGCCAGGCCGCGGCTTGGCAACCCACGAGCAGGAGGCAGGGCTGGAGGGCGTGAGGGATGATGACAGGGAAGCAGGAGGAGCGGCAGCGGAGAGTCCATCTTGGATGCAAATGGTAGGGGGAGACCGAGGCTTTCTAAAGGGTCCGTGTGGAGGGGCGCAGCACCCCCCCGACCAAAACACCAGATACCTGGGGGCCTCAGCAGTCCTCCTGGAAATCACCACAGAGGAAAACTTGTGCACAGGTGCCAGCCAGCCCAGCACAGGTCTGCAAGGGTCCTGACTGGGTGCCCCTGTCGCTTGACCCCAGTTCCCAAAGGTCCCAGTTTGGGGCACCTGCTTCCACTATCCTTGGCCAGGCCTGAGATTTCCAGGGTATCCAGGCTGGCAGCAAGACCTTCCGCCCTGCATACCCCAGAGACAGATGAAGCAGAAAAGGAGAAATTCAATCTGGGCCACAAAGCCTGTCTCTGGAAGGTCTGCAGCCGCCAAAGGTGGTGAGAACATTTGAGAAAATAGTGGCTGTTTGCTCTTGGGACGCAGACCCGAAATTTAACCAATTCAACTTTGCCTCCACCCACACGCTGAATCTTAACCCTTTCCCCACCCCTAAATCTGTGTCCTGTAAGTTAAAATACATACATATATATATACACACACACACACACACCTATACATATATTGATTTCCTGGGTCCCCCTTCAGATTTCTGGAGTTACGGAGTCACGGCTGGAGACAAGGCCCAAAACTCCAAGGCCCAAAACTCGCGGCCAACTGCCAACGTGGCATTTCTGACCCGCAAGGCCAATCCCCTCCCCCACAAGGCCTCTGTCCCCTCCCCCCTCCAACGCGCCTGCTTTTTTGGAAGTCGGTTTCCAGGAAAGGGTGTAAAGGAGAAAGACCCCGGCGAGGGGAAAAGCCGGTCCCACCCCAACCTCACCATCTTCCTTCCCCGACCCGAGGTCGCCCTTGATCCCTGGGGCAAGCCCCGGGGCACAGCCTGAAGCCACCTGACAACTTCTGGAGGAGTTTCCTGGGATCGCCCAGCTCCAGCCCCAGGGAAGGGAGAGGACGCCCCTCCACCCCTGGCTTCCGCAGAAAGGGCTTTCGAAGCCCAGACTTGGGGGCTCCGAGATGCGGAGTCTGGGCTGGAACGCCCCCCTCACCCACTGCCCGCAGGCACTCAGAAGCCCCACGGTCTTCTCCAACTTCAGTCACTCCGCGCACGCCTGAGGAGGCATGGCGTGCCGCGTTGTGGGCACCCCCCCCGTCCGGCGCTCCGGGGCCGAGCCCCCACGGATGATCGGGTCCCCCGCACCGCCGATGACCCCAACGGCCCCGCGCACTCAGGGGGAGCCCGCACCTGGCACCAGCGCCGCCCCCACCCTGCCCACGCATGGCCTGGCTTGACTCGTCTGCACCCCTGCACCCTGCCCCTCACCCAGCCCCGGGCCCGCGCGCCGTCCCCCCACCCCACCCCGCTCCCCAAGGGCGGCCCGGGCCCCGCGCCCCGCTCCCGGCGTGGCCCGGCCGCTCCCGACTCCCGCCGGCAGGGGCCCTCGCCGAGCCGCCCAAAAGCCGGAGGAAAAAGGAGCAGAGAAAAGCCTCCCCCGCCCTCGCCCGCCGCGCACCCCGCGATCCCTCGGCCGCTGGCGTGGGGGGGGACCGCGGCGGCCGTCCGCGCCCCCAGCCCCGGCCCTGGCCGAGCCCCGCGGCGGCACGGGGCGCCCCCGCGAACTTTGGCGGCGCGGGCGCTGGAATCATGGCGGCGGCGGCCGCGCTGCCCCGGGCCGGGACCCGGTGCCCGGCGCCCCCGGCCACCGCCGGCCCCCGGGAGCCGGGGCCGGGGCCGGGCGCGCCAGCCCCCAACTTGGCGGCACTTGGGGCGCGGCGCGCGCGGCCCGCGGGGCGCACTCACTCACCGGCGTTGAGGGAGGCGGCGGGCATGTGCGCGGCCAAGTTCGGTTTGTAAGACATCCCCCCGAGCGGCGGGGCGCGCCGGGGCGCCGCGGGGCCAGGCCCGCGAGGGCGGCGGCGGCGGCGGCGGCGAGGCCGGGCGGCGGCGAGGCGGGCCCGGCGTCCGAGCGCCCGTCCGTGCGCCCGCCGAGCTCCCGCGCACTTTTTGTTGTTGACGGCTCGGGCCGCACCGGCAAATATGGCCGTCCCTCACCCTGACACCCGCTGCAGTATATCACCCATACATCGGGCGGGCGGGCGCAGGGGCGGCCGCAAACTTTGAGCGGAGCCAGCGGGGCCGGCCCGGGCCGGGAGGGGGCGGCCCGGCGCGCCGCGGCCCGGCGTCAGGGGGCGGCTCCGCCCGCGGCCGCGCCCCGCGCCTCCGGCCGCGCTCGGCGCCCGCAACTTGGCAAAGTTTGGGGGGCTGGGTCCCGGCGGCGCCCAAGGCCCGCGTGGGTCCCTTTCTTCTGCTAGGCTCTCAGCGCCCGGAGATTCGCTGCCTTACCGCTTCGTCTCTTTCTTTCCTTCTTTTTTTTTTTTTTTAGTAGCTAGGTAGGATTTCAGAATTACTTTTCCCCCCCTTGGATGTGGGGGCAGGGATGGAAAATTACCTGGAGAAAATGGTGGCGAGTGGTATTTTTAAGCACGTAGATCATTCCCGACGCCGAAGTCTGGCCAATGCCCAGAATAAGAACAACCAATTCTTGACATTGATTTCAAATAAATTTCATGTTCCTGTCTGTATTAAGTGGTTTTTAACCCTTTGGGGGCTTGCGAGACTCCTTGGAGATTGACAAAAGCCAGAGGCCTCTTCCCTGGAAAATTCACTCTTGCATCCACATATCTCTACATCCTAATTCATTCAGATATTTAAGAAGCGCCTACTACGTGCCTGGCACCTGTCCAGGCTTCAAGGATACAAGAATGAACTTGACAAAGTTTCTACTCTCCGGAGTGCGAGTTACAATTTTCGGCTTTCCTTCCATCCCTACCCCTCCAGCCCATCCTCAGGTCTGACAGAAACATAGCATCAAATATATCTCTCTTGGATTCGATGACTAAGCTTTTGAAGGTATCCTTTCTTGGAGTTCTGCTTAAATAGTAAAGCTCGTCAAAATACACAGGATACCCACCCTTTTCTGAAGTTTTTAATCGCCATGCCTTGCAGAGTTTTTAATTAGTCACAGAACTTCAGGCACATCTGGATCTAGTGAAGAAGGCATCAACCTCGCCACCAACAGGGAAGGGTTACCACACATGCCTTCCCTCCTCCCCTTCAGGATTCCAAGTGCAGGTGGTAACCCCTTGCTTAAGGAGCAAGCCAGGTGATCAGCTTTAGGCTAATTCAGCCAAGGATGCTCAGGGAAATTTTATTTCATGAATGAATTAATGCCGAGCTCTCTTCACTGCCCCAGGGGCCCAAATACTCTAGTGTAGCTTTGTCCAAATGAAATATAAATGCGAACCACATACGCAATTTTAAATTTTTTAGTAGTCACAGTTTAGAAATCGAAAATCTGGCAAAACTTATCTATTTAACACAATGTATCTTGAACAATATTTCAAATGTGATGAACATAAAGAAATTAAGATACTTTATATTTATATATATATATATATATATATATATATTTTTTTTTTTTACTTTATATTCTTTTTATCCTGCAGAGTCTTCAAGACCTAGCATGCATTGCACATACACAGGGCAAACCTCTTAATTCAGACCACTTTTCAAGGGTACAATAGCCCCCAGACCTAGGGGCTTTCCTACTGGACAGCACAGGGCTAGGAGTTGCAAGGAGAGAGCTCATAAGGCAGACATACCTGGGTACTAATTCTGGCTCCAAGAGTCAACTGTGTGTCTTGGCCTGTTTCCTTGATGCAAGAATCCAGATCTCAGGGACCTGCCCCATTCCTCCTGCAAATGGTCTGGGTTATTCTCCTTTGATACCAGTTTTTTGTTTTGTTTTGTTTTGAAGATTTTATTTATTTACTTGACAGAGAGAAACACAGCCAGAGAGGGAACACAAGCAAGGGGAGTGAGAGAGGGAGAAGCAGGCTTCCCGCGGAGCAGAGAGCCTGATGTGGGATTCGATTCCGGGTCTCCAGGATCATGACCTGAGCCAAAGGCAGTCGCTTAACCGACTGAGCCACCCAGGCGCCCCTTGATACCAGTTTTTGACACGATGTCTCTCCCCTGCACTTTAAGCCTTGATCATCACTGAAAAATGTTTTTTTCCTTTTCTTTATAATTGACATACAATTCATTTTTTTTTTAAAGATTTTTATTTATTTATCTGACAGAGAGAGATCACAAATAGGCAGAGAGGCAGGCAGAGAAAGAGGGGGAAGCAGGCTCCCTGTGAGCAGAGAGCCCGATGCGGGACTCGATCCCAGGACTCTGAGATCATGACCTGAGCCGAAGGCAGAGGCCCAACCCTCTGAGCCACCCAGGCGCCCCGACATACAATTCATTTAGCATAAAATTTACCATTTTAAAATATACAACTATCCCTAGCTTTAAGCAAACCGTTAATCTATATTCTGTCTATGAACTGACCTATTCTGGGCTTTTCATATAAATGAAATTACATAATATATGACCTTTTGTGCTTGGCTTCATAGCATGTTTTCAAGCTTCACCTGTGTTATAATACATATCAGTACTTCTTCCTTTTTATGGCAGGCAGAATAACATTCCACTGTGTGGATAGAATACATTTTTGTTTATCCATCTACCCATTGAGAGACATCTGGGTTATTTCCAGTTTTTGGCTATTGTGAATAGTACTGCTATGAACATGGGTGTGTGAGTTTTTATGTAAACATGTTTTCAATCCTTTGGATTCTATATCTAGGATGGAATCGCTAGGCCATATAGTAATACTGTTTCACTTTTTGAGAAACTATCAAACTTATTTCTATGGTGACTGTACCATCTTCCATTCCTACCAGCTATGTAAAATGTTATAGTCACTTCTCATCAACATTTTTATTATGACTTTTTTTTTTTTTAATCCTAGTGGATGTGAACCGGTATCTCATGGTTTTGATTTGCATTTCTCTAATGAATAGTGATGTTAATATCTTTCTGTGTGTTTTCTAACAATCTGTAGATCTTCTTTGGAAATATGTGTCTATTGTGATCTTTTGCCCATTTTTTGTGTTCTTTTTTTAAGATTTTATTTTTTATTTATTTTTAAAGATTTCACTTATGTATTTGAGACAGAGAGAGAGACAACACGTGAGAGAGAGAGCATGAGTAGGGGGTAGGGGCAGAGGGAGAGGGGCAGTGGGAGAGGGAGAAGCAGACTCCTCACTGAGCGGGGAGCCTAACACGAGGCTCCATCCTAGGACTCCAGGATGATGACCTGATCCAAAAACAGACACTTAACTGACTGAACCACCCAGGAGCCCCTAAGATTTTATTATTAAGCAATCTTGGGTCACTTGGATGGCTCAGTTGTTAAGCATCTGCCTTGGGCTCAGGTAATGATCCCAGAGTCCTGGGATTGAGCCCTACATCGGGCTCCCTGATGGGTGAGAAGCCTGCTTCTCCCTCTACAACTCCCCCTGCTTGTGTTCCTGCTCTTACTGTCTCTGTCTGTCAAATAAATAAAATAAAAAGAATTTTTTTTTAAGTAATCACTACACCCTAACGTGGGGCTTGAACTTATAAGTCCAAGATCAAGGGCTACACACTTCATGGACACTCCTGCCCATGTTTCAGTTGAGATTTCTCTTTCTATTAGGTTATAAGAATTCTTTATGTATTCTGAAAAGCAGTTTATTCTCAGATATGAAACTTGCAAATATTTTCTCCCATTCTGTGGGTTGTCTTTTAATTTTTTTTTTTTTGATAATGTCCATGGACACATAAGTTCTTCTTTTTAAAAAGAAAAGATTTTATTTATTTGACAGAGAGAGAGATCACAAGTAGGCAGAGAGGCAGGTGGAGAGAAAGGAGGAAGCAGGCTCCCCGCTGAGCAGACAGCCCGAGGACTTGGGCCTGGATCCCAGGACCCTGAGATCATAACCTGAGCGAAGGCAGAGGCTTCAACCCACTGAGCCACCCAGGCGCCCAACACATAAGTTCTTAATTTGAAGTCCAATTCATCTATTTCCCCCCTTTGGTTTCCTTGTGCTTTTGGTGTCATTTCTATTCCAAGGTCACAGAGAATTTCACCTATGCTTTTCTTTGAAGAGTTTTAAAGTTTTTGTTCTTGCATTTAGGTGTTTGGTCCATTTTTTAAAAGGTTTTATTTTTTTGACACAGAGAAAGAGCACAAGCAGGGGGAGCAGAAAGAGGGAGAGGTAGCAGGCTCCCCACCGGCAAGGGCCCTGGGATCATGACCCGAGCTGAAGGCAAATGCTCAACTGACTGAGCCACCCAGGCACCACATGTGTTTGATCCATTTAATTATTTTTTGCTGTGAGGTGGGTTCAAGTTCATTCTTTGTATGAGGGTTGTTCCTGTACCATTTATTGAAGAGTCTTCTTTCCCACTGAATCGTCTTGACACCATTGACAATCAATTGATGATGAACGTGAGGGTTTATTTCCAGACTCTCAGTTCTGTTCCATCAATCTGTTTGTCTATCCTTACACCAAAGTCACACTTTGTGTGGCCTTGATTGCTCTAGCTTTGAAGTGAACTTTGAATTTAGGAGGTGTAAATACTCCAACTTTGTTTTTCTTCCTCAAGATTGTTTTGGCTATTCGGGTCCCTTGTCTTTCCGTATGAGTTTTAGGATCAGCTTGTTCATTAAAAAAAAAAAAAAAAAAAAAGACAACTGGAATTCCAAGCAAGAAGGGCTTGTATTCAATCTGTCTATCAGTTTAGGGAGTATTGCTATCCTAATTGAATTATTATGTCCTCCAATTCATGGATGCAGGATGTCTTTACATTTGTTAAGGTTTATTCCCTTTAGCTTCAGCAATGTCTTATAGTTTACAGTGTACAAGTCCTGTATTTCTTTGATTAAATTTATTCTTAAGTATTTCACTATATTTTTAAAAAGATTTATTTACTTATTTTAGAGAGAGAGAACACGGGGGCGGGGCAGAGGGAGAGAGAGACCCAGTATCTCGAACAGACTCCACACTGAGTGCAGAGCCCGAGGTGGGGCTCAATTGCACGACCCTGAGGTATGACCGGTGCCAAAACTAAGAGTTGGATCATTAACTGACTGAGCCACCCAGATTCACTATTTTTGATGCTATTGTAAATGGAATTGTTTTGATTTTTGGATTGTTCATTGCTTATATGTACAAGTGTAAGTAATTTTTTTAAAAAAGATTTTATTTATTTGACAGCGAGAGTGAGAGAGGGAGAAGCAGGCCTCCCGCTGATGTGGGGCTCGATCCCGGGCCTCCAGAATCATGACCTGAGCTGAAGGCAGAGGCTTAACCACTGAGCTACCCCAGGCGCCCCTATTATTATTATTTTTTAAAGATTTTTCATGGGGCGCCTGGGTGGCTCAGTTGGTTAAGCAACTGCTTTCGGCTCAGGTCATGATCCTGGAGACCCGGGATCGATCCCCACGTCTGGCTTCCTGCTTGGTGGGAAACCTGCTTCTCCCTCTCTCACTCCCCCTGCTTGTGTTCCCTCTCTGGCTGTGTTTCTCTCTGTCAAATAAATAAAACCTTAAAACAAAAAAAAAAAAAAAAAAGATTTTTCTTTGTCAGAGAGCGAGCGAGCGAGCACAAGCAGGAGGACCAGAGGGAGAAGCAGGTTCCTCACAGAGCAAGGATCTCGCTGCGGGGCTCCGTCCCAGGACCCTGGGATCAGACCTGAGCTGAAGGCAGATGCTTAACAGAGCCACGCAGGCGCCCCTTTATGAGCACACAAGTGGTGGGGGAGCAGCAGAAGGGGAGGGAGAAGCAGACTCCATGCTGAGCAGGGAGCCCACGCGGGACGCGATCTCAGGACCCTGGGATGATGATGATGATGACCTGAGCCGAACGCAGACACTGAACTGATTCAGCCACCCAGGTGCCCTGAGAGTGAAATTTTATCAAACATTTTCTCTGCATCTATTGAGATCATGTGGGATTCCCCCCCTTTATTCAACAAGTATTTGTTGAGGGTCTTCTAAGTGTTAGACACTACTCTAGGGTCAGCCAAGGAAGACAGTCCCTATGCGGTCACGAAACTTACCATTCTAGACACAGTAGTCACATTTTGCGATTCCCCTTTTCCCCACTACATCGGAGTCAGTACCTTACCTCTCACCTCCCACAATTTCTTATTATTCTTCAGGCCAGACTGGATTATGAGCCTGGTTCTCGCTCCTCCCTACACCTAAGACTTCATCACACTAAGCTTGCCCTTACATTCTGGCTGGAAACTCCTATTCATCCACCAAGGTCCAGCTCAACTCTCCGCACTCTGGCTGGGTGCCCTCTAGCCGTGCCTGGCACTAATTCATTTAACCAGGGCTGCCTCCTTCATGAGTCTGAGCTTCCTGAAGCAGGGAACTGCATCCGTGGATGTTCTAAGTCAGGCACACTGAGCATTTCATAAACGGCTTCCATGTGGTCCAAGAAATGAGACAAAGTGAGATCAGCTTCCCTCTGCAGGAAGGCCTTGACTTTGCACCCTCCTTCCTGCTCACAGTACTTCCCACAGCAGATGTGTAGTGTCCTTCGGCTACCGTAACAACTTGGCCGCTTAAAACAACAGAAGTGTATTCCCTCCCAGCTCTGGAGGCCACAAACCTGAGATCGAGGTGCTGGCAGAGCTGTGCTCCCTCCAAGGCTCTCCCAGCAGCTGGCATCTCCAGGTGTCTCCTTGGCTTGTGGCTGCATCACGCTAAGCCTGTCTTCATGTGGCCTTTCCACTTGTCTTCTCCCCTTCTGAGAACACTTGTCATTGTAGGGTGATCTGGTCTCCAGATCCTTAAATTCTTTTTTTTTTCAAGATTTTTATTTATTGACACAGAGAGAGATCACAAGGAGGCAGAGAGGCAGGCAGAGAGAGAGGAGGAAGCAGGCTCCCTGCTGAGCAGAGAGCCCGATGCGGGCCTTGATCCCAGGACCCTGAGATCATGACCTGAGCCGAAGGCAGAGGCTTTAACCCACTGAGCCACCCAGGCGCCCTTGAAATCCTTAATCACATCTGTAAAGACTCCCCTGCACCCCACAAAAAAGATTCACTTTTAATGATTCCAGGTGAACATATCTTTTATGTCCATTCAACCCACTACAACATGCTTCTAAAAGGATCTGGATTTCCCCCCCTTTTTCCTCTTCTGTGTCTGAATTAAAACCCGTAAAAAGGAAACAAATATTCCTAGTGGCTCCACTAAAAACATGTCTCTGATGCAACTCAAAGAAGCATTTTTTTTTTAAGATTTACTTATTTGACAGAGAGAAACACAGCCAGAAAGGGAACACAAGCAGGGGGAGTGAGAGAGGGAGAAGCAGGCTTCCCGCCGAGCAGGGAGCCAGATGTGGGGGCTCGATCCCAGGTCTCCGGGATCATGACTTGAGCGGAGGCAGTTGCCCAACCAAGCCACCTAGGCACCCCCCAAGTTCGGTTTTGATCAGAAGTCTAGTCCCAAATTTATTAATTTTTAGTTATGTTTCTGGCATTACTCCTGCTTATAGGCCAGGAGCCAGCAAACCTCTCCTGTAAAGGGGCAGATAACAAACTTTTTGGGTTTTGCCGTAGTTCGGCCACATAGTCTCTTAACAATGCAACTCTGCCATTTAGTGCTAAATACATAAAAGAAATGGCATGACGAGTGCCAATAAAAAATTATTTATGAAAAAACTTTTATTTATGAACACTGTTATTTGAATTTCATGTAACTTTCACGTGTTACAAGATAGCCTTTTTTTTTTTTTTAAGATTTTATTTATTTATTTATTTGACAGAGAGAAACACAGCCAGAGAGGGAACACAAGCAGGGGGAGTGAGAGAGGGAGAAGCAGCCTTCTCGCCGAGCAGGGAGCCCGATGTGGGACTCGATCCCGGGTCTCTGGGATCATGATCTGAGCCGAAGGCAGTCACTTAACCAACTGAGCCACCCAGGCGCCCCGTCTTTTTTTTTTTTTTAAGATTTTATTTATTTATTTGACAGAGAGATCACAAGTAGGCAGAGGGGCAGGCAGAGAGAGAGGCCCAAGTCAGGCTCTCGCTCCCTGCTGAGCAGAGAGCCTGACTTGGGCCTCGATCCCAGGACCCTGAGATCATGACCTGAGCTGAAGGCAGAGGTTTTAACCCACTGAGCCACCCAGGCGCCCCTCCTTTTTTTTCTTTTAAATATTTTATTTATTTGACAGAGGAAGAGACAGCGAGAGAGGGAACACAAGCAGGATGTCAGTAAAGAGTTGCCAAATTAACATTAAGATTCCTATCACATTAAACTATGCTTTAGATTTTTTTTTTAAAGATTTTATTTATTTATTTATTTGACATAGAGATAGATCACAGGTAGGCAGAGAGGCAGGTGGAGAGAGAGGAAGCAGGACTCTGAGATCATGACCTGAGCCGAAGGCAGAGGCTTTAACCCACTGAGCCACCCAGGCGCCCGCTTTAGATTTTTTTAAAAAAAGATTTTATTTATTTATTTGACAGAGAGAAACACAGCTAGAGAGGGAACACAAGCAGGGGGAATGAGAGAAGGAGAAGCAGGCTTACTGCCCAGTAGGGATCCCAATGCGGGGCTCATCCCGGGACTCCAGGATCAAGACCTGAGCTGAAGGCAGACATTAAGGACTGAACCACCCAGGCGCCACCCCCTCCTCTTTTTTTCCCAACCATTTAAGAATGTAAAAACATTTCTTGGGTTGCAGGGTCACTCAAAAGCAGGTGGTGTGGGGCGCCTGGGTGGCTCAGTTGGTTAAGCGACTGCCTTCAGCTCAGGTCATGATCCCGGAGACCGGGGATCAAGTCCCACATCGGGCTTCCTGCCGAGGAAGCCTGCTTCTCCCTCTCTCTCTCTTGCTCTGTGTTCCCTCTCTAGTTGTGGTTTCTGTCAAATAAATAAATAAAAATCTTAAAAAAAAAAAAAAAGATGCCTTTAAAAAAAAAAAAAAAAAAGCAGGTGGTGATTCACTGGTTTTGATCTGCAGACCAAAGTCTGCCAATCCCTGTTTTGGACTGCTGAGATTTTTTTTCTTAAGCTCAACTCCTTATGGGTAGAACACCAAAAAAATGGGACACATATTCGAGGATATAAGGAACGTATTTTCATATCAATACCTCTGAACAAGAAACACATGCAAAAAATAAGCCGTGGGAACACAAAGCCAAATAAGACCCTAGCATTAACGCAAGAACTGTGAGAAATGTGTACTTTATCTTGATCTTGGACTAGAGAAAAGAATGAGGGAATTCTAGGAAAGTCTTACTG
The DNA here is from genome assembly GCA_004023965.1 of Spilogale gracilis. Taxonomy (NCBI): domain Eukaryota; kingdom Metazoa; phylum Chordata; class Mammalia; order Carnivora; family Mephitidae; genus Spilogale; species Spilogale gracilis. The sequence continues at coordinate 51,290 of PITA01002979.1, forward strand.
ACCTAAGCAGTGGGCACCTTTACAAAACACTCAGCTTTCTACTAAGGGGTTCATGCTGCTGAATTTCCTAATTTCCTACAATTATATTGTATTCTAGTTTGGATTTCTCTAGTAATTAAGAGGCTCGCACATCAATCTTTGTTGAAAGCTAATCTTGCCTGGAACCAAAGGTAAAGAACAGACGCTAGAGCATTTTGTTGTTGTTACTAAAAAAAAAAAAAAAAAAAATTACCCTCTAGAGTTCCTTCCCCAAGAAGGAATAGTGAAGAAACTGGCCAGGCTGACCACGCTGAGATGGTGGAACAGGAAAGGGGGACCAAGTGGTAGGAGTGGAAACAGTGTTTGCTGTATGTTCTCATCTGCTTACTGACTTCGGTCAGGTGGTGTTCTTCAAGCAAAGAGCTAATCACAAACAGAAGTGTTCCGGACTAACTCAGCGCCCAGCCATCCTCCCTTGGAGTACTACTTTGAGGTGGTTCTTAAATGGTGATGATCTGAGGATTTGGAGCCAACAGCAAGGCGCTTGTCCCTCCTAACCCAATAGCGCACCTGACGTCCAGAGTGGGCAGCGTTCAGAGCATGGAGCCAACACGCCGAGAATTGGACTCTAAAAATAAGCATTTTGCACATTTCTTTTAGCCTCCTTTCTCTCCATAAAGGCCTCCACAGATGGCTTCTTTACATCATGCTCTCAAATGACTAGCTGTTAAATATTCATACTTATGGAAATTGTACCGTACACACTCCAAACCCCCAGCCAGTTAAGCATTTGTATTTTCCGAAGCTCAAGGCCCTTGTTCATGGACCTCGTCCTCGGTAAAACAAACTCATGCACGCGCGCGCGCACACACACTCCTGTTGTAGACACTAACTCTTTGCCCCTTTAGGACTAACTTGCCGAGGACAGTGGTTCTTAACCAAGGGGCCGGCAACTTTGGCCCTCAGAGGACATTCGGCAATGTTGGGACACATCTCAGGGTGTCACACCCGAGGCGGGTGCAGCTGGGCTGGAGGAGCCGTGTGCGCTACTGGCATCTAGTGGGTGGAGAGCAGGGATGCTGCTCAAGCAAGGGCCCGGCCCGAATGTCCATAGTGTGGAGGCCCAGGGCACACATGGTAAGCCTGAAAGCAGACTTGAATGCAGAGAAAACACTGAAGGGGAACATGGTGAAAGTAAACTGGAACCAAAAACCTGGGGACAGTGGGGGGGCTCAATGAAGGTCAGGTCTCTTAATCTCTCATTCAGATGAATACCCTAGCTTACTAAGGTTATATATTTAAACTTCTGTTTCCTTTCGATCTTCAAGCTCAACTTACAAGTATAGTTTTAAAGATTTTTATTTTTTAAGTAACCTCTCCACCCAACATGGGGCTCAAATCTACAGCCCTGAGATTAGGAGTCACACACTCTACTAAAGCCAGCCAGATTACTGTCAACTTACAAATATATATTTTTAAAATGTTGGGCGCCTGGGTGGCTCAGTTGGTTAAGCAACTGCCTTCAGCTCAGGTCGTGATCCCGGAGACCCGGGATTGAGTCCCACATCGGGCTCCCTGCTCGGCAGGAAGCCTGCTTCTCCCTCTCACTCCCCCTGTCTGTGTTCCCTCTCTGGCTGTGTTTCTCTCTGTCAAATAAATAAAATCTTAGGAAAAAGAAAAAATGTTGGTTAAGGGGTGCCTGGGTGGCTCAGTTAGTTAGATGTCTGCCTTTGGCTCAGGGCGTGATCCCAGAGTCCTGGGATGGAGCCCCACACTGGGCTCCCTGCTCAGCGGGGAGCCTGTTTCTTCCTCTTCCTCTCCTGCTCCCCCTGCTTGTGCTCTGACAAATAAAATCTTAAAAAAACCCACACACCTGGGTGGTTCAGTTGTTAAGCGTCTGCCTTCGGCTTGTGTTATGATCCCATCATCCTGGGCTCAAGGCCTGTGAAGGGGGAATGGGGTGGAGAGCGGTCCCTGCTCAGCAGGGAGCCTGCTTCTCCCTCTCCCACTCCCCCTGCTGTGTTCCCCCTCTTGCTGTCTCTGTCAAATAAATAAAAAAAAAATCTTTAAAAAGCGGTAACAACACGGGACACCTGGGTGGCTCAGTTGGTTGAGCGACTGCCTTTGGCTCAGGTCATGATCCCTGAGACCCGGGATCGAGTCCCGCATCGGGCTCCCTGCTTGGCAGGAAGCCTGCTTCACCTTCTCACTCCCCTTGCTTGTGTTCCCTCTCGGGCTGTGTTTCTCTCTGTCAAATAAATAAAATCTTTAAAAAAAAAAAAAAAAGGCGGTAACAACAAAAATAAAAATTTTGGTTAAAATATAAAATAATCGGGGCACCTGGGTGGCTCAGTGGGTTAAAGCCTCTGCCTTTGGCTCAGGTCATGATCTCAGGGTCCTGGGATCGAGGCCCGCATCGGGCTCTCTGCTCAGTGGGGAGCCTGCTTCCTCCTCTCTCTCTGCCTACTTGTGATCTCTCTGTCAAATAAATAAATAAAATCTTTAAAAAAAGGCCTTCTCTTTAAAAAAAAAATACTCAGTATCTCATGTATTTGAGATTAAATTCCCTTAAACATTAACAGCATTTACTAATTTGATTACATTCCCGTAAGAATTTCAAGTTACAGGAGCGCCTGCCTTTGGCCCAGGTCATGACCCCAGGTTGCTGGGATCAAGCCCCGCACTGGGCTCCCCGCTCAGCAGGGAGGTTGCTTCACCCTCTCCCAATCCCCTTGTGTTCTCTCTCGTGGTGTCTGTCTCTGTCAAATAAATAAAATCTTAAAAAAAAATTAAAAAATAATTTTCAAGCTACAAATTATGATTCTTAAGCATTTCAAACCACACAAATAAGCTATATTCCAAACATTAAAAACAACCCATCCATCTTTGAGAGAGCCCATCTCAGAGAGCCCATCCTCTCTCTGCCCTTCTCCAGGACAGCAGTCCTGACTGTTGGCCCAGGCCACCTAGGCTGGACAGAACCCCACCCGGTGGTGGCTCCCAGATCTGTGCCCGTCTGGTACTCAGACCTTACAGGGGAGATAACTGATCTTCCCGTGGTGTCTTTCTCGTCCCTTGATTCCCTGTTCTCTGCTTCCCAAGGCCAGGGCAAGGAGCTGACCAGACTTCCTGGTCAATCCTTCTTTCTCTCTCAATGGACCCCAGAGCTCAATAGTCGCCTAAGACTGCTCCACTCCCTTCTCCATCCACTCCTGCTCCGACCCCATGGTCAGTCACCTCCTAGGCTCAGGCACAAACAGCATTCCTGATGTTTTTTTAACTCCCATGACCACAGGAATCCTATCTGCTTGCTCATTTACGGTCTCGACGTGAGTGAGAGTAAGTACCCAGCATGTGACCCAATGCTAGACGCACAGCAGTTACTTATAAAACCCTTAATAACAGGCACCGATCCCACAAAAATGAGAAACTAAACGCCGTTCACAGCTTATGAGGAAAGTGGCTTTATCTGAAAACTACAGGACTGAAGGCCACAGAAAGGAATATGGAGAGCGTGCCACAGCGAGTGGCACACAGTAGGCACACAGTATTTCCTGACCGTTTTCTACACAAGCTTGTTTTTCCTAAGCAGAGCTCAAATCTTGGATTCAAAGATGGACTGCTCAACACCAGGAATGATTTTAACGGAGGAGCCCTGTGCCCCCCAAGCCTTCTAATAGTCGTGGCTGCCCTTCTGTTCTGTGGCATCTTTTGGGAAAGACACTCCATGAGGTGAGTCTCAGGAGCCGTGGCATGACCTCTGCCCAGACCTACAAAGCTGTTCCCATGTGTGGCAGGGTGTACCTCTTCCACTCTGAAAAGTGGTGGGTTCCATCCCAGCCACACTGTGAGAAGTCTTCTATAATTCATTCTAAAAAAATGCCAACATCAAGAAAAGTCCAGTCCCCTAAAACGAAAGCTTTCTAATGAGGATGGTACAGTTCCAATGGAAGGTCAGAACCCAGAGAAAGAAAACACAGAGAAAAAACACATTAGCTAGTTTAATTTATTTAATAATCTTACAAAAAAAAGAAAGGAAGAAAGAAAGAAAACAAAACAAAAAACACGACAACAAAAAACTACAGAGTTTGTTATGCTTCATGGTTGATCAGTTTTTACTTGCAAGGGTTAAACCTCGCTAAATGCAGCCAACACAAGTTTATTGCATGAGACCCAATTTTTAAAGTTACATATCAAAACGGTTGAACAATCGCTTCGGGACACTTGGTACTGGACTGACCATGGAAGGCTGAATGAAGCAGCGTGGTATCATCAGAACAGTGCGTACCCTTCACACACTAACAGACATTCAAGACAGAGGAGCAATATAAAAAGGGAGATTTAAAAAAAGAGGACCAAATAAAAACCACCAAGAGTTTACATCCACCTTAGTTTCAAATTGTCTTTGGATTCCATCACATGTTGTCTCAAGATGCACCAAGTCAGATCAGTAAAGGAGGAAGATCTACGCCTACATATAAAAGTATCCTTTGCTCAACAGAGGTAGAACCTGGCACAAGTATTATTGCAGAGATACAGCGGACCTCTTCCCACCTCTCATGGCTGATGGTAGATACAAGTGGTTATTGAAAAATAATATCAGTAGTTTGCAAATTCAGTATAAACCATGAACAGGATGTTTTTTTTCTCTAATGGCCGCGAGACTACAATGTGCTACGTAGAAACAAGCTCTTTGCCCCTAATGTGGAAGTCAGAAAGAAGGCTCAAAGCTTCTTTATCCTCTTCAGTGCCACAGATACTATCACAACAAGAAAGGCCCCATGGGTGGGGAGGTGGAAGAAGGGGGTGCTCTCACTGAGGGGCCTGTGGATTGCCCTTCAGACGCGGGGAGGGGAAGGGGGAGGCCAGAACTTCAAGAAGCAGGAAGAAATGACTTGGCCAGGCTGTGTCCCTTGCTGGGACCACACTGACAGGCGCTGAGCCATTCCCACCACCACAGCACCCGGAGCAGCAGCCGTACGTTGCCCAGCTCACCGCCCCGCCGGCACCAGAGTCAGGGAGTGGACTGGGTGGGTCTGAGCATCCCCACTGAAGCGCATCTCTAACAGGCCCTAATTTAAGATACGCTATGTTCCCAAGGCTTACCCCTACATGCAGACAACTTGCAAACTTTCAGTAAGTCTAGCAAGTTTAATAGATAAGTGAAACATGTACATGAGTGAAAGGCCCAAGAAATGCTCATGGCAGTCCCTCCTAAAAGTCATGGAGGAACATTTTCTTCAAGGTGCAAAATCTTAAAGTGAAAAACCCCAATGTCTACCTCCTCGCTGATCATCCCCACCACTTTTATCCGTCACCCCTGGGCCTTCCCCACTGGCCACACTCCTCATCAAGAACGCCTTAATCCTCAGCCACCAGGTCGTGGCTGCTCCACCCAGTCAAGGGCAACTCACCAGTAATTCAACAGTGGTGGGTGCGCCTCGGGAGCCTGCTGGCTGGTCCGCCCACAGTTAACTGTCTGTTCGACCCTCAGCGCAGAGAGGGGCTCAGGGAGCCCCCTGAGCAGCTGTGCTGCTCTCTCTGGGAGGACAACTGTTCTCCTTCAAGTTTTCTTTATGGAGACCCACATATACTAGGCCAGTCTCCCCATCTGCTATTAAGCAGAAGCAGATTTACCTGTGTTCCCTGCAACGTAAATTTCTCATTTACTGATTTGCAGGTTAAAAGTATAAGCCTGACTTCTTTAAAAAACTCAAAAACTTTGCAGCCAGCACCAGACCATCAACTACTGTTCAGATCTGCAAGGTTTTCTTCTCATTTGGAGAGCCACACATCTAGATGAAGGCTTTGGTACAGGCCCGAAAAACTGCAAGGATAGGAGCCAGTCGGGTTTACTGAAGAGCTACATTGGATCCCAAATGCACTGAAGAAGTTAGAGGAGCTTAAAGGAAGTCTTGGGAAGAAGTTTTTTTCTGTGAAAACATCAGGCTCACTATAGCTTCCAAAGAGCAACATAATTGAGCATAACTAGTCATATAATGACAGTATCAGAAATTGCACTCGAGTACATTCCCCCCAATACAATGCATTGCACACAGTAAATATTTGTAATAAAAATGCAAACACAATCAGGCATGTTGAAAAATATTAACACAAAATAGACATAGGAATTCTATAGTAAAGATGCAAAACTGAATTCTACAATATATGAACAAATTCAACTAAGAAGTTTTCCATACTTTTATAAAAAAAAAAAAAAATTGGATGCCCCATATGGGAAGCCAAGAAGAGAATAAATAGGATTGAATGGAGGAGGGAAAGGGAAAAACAAGTGGGTGGGGTCTCAATTTACAAGAAATATTTACATTCAGAATTCAAAAGAACTCAACCTTTCTATATATACACATTTATGTACATATATATAAGTACAGCATAAAATCAGAGGGTGGGTTTTGGGTTTCACCTCAAGTACTCAGAAAAAAACTACCAGCTAGCTTGAGTTGCAGGTATCTCTATGTTTCCTTCACTTACACGCCTTTAAAAGACACTGCATTTGTGTTCGATAACTGGCATTTCGTGAGGAGTTTCCACAAACGGTTTCTGCTCGTGGCAGTAGCCACGATGTGGACTGCCTCCACACTACAGCACCCAAGTGTGCCCAGCCCTGTGCGTGGGTGTGTGGTTAACTTGGGAGACCCCAGACCCAGGAGGGATAGTCAACAAAAGCCCATTATCACAGTGGTTGCCTTTGCCATTGGGATGCCTGAACTAACCCAGCGTCTCGCTAAATGGATCCCAGCCTAACAGCGACTCTTATTAGCACCATTCTTAGAAACCACCAAGTATCACTCAGGTGTGTTTTTAAAGTAAGAGATTACAGACAGGGACAGTCCTCTTAGTATCTTACCAAGAAAAGGACCAAAAGGGAAAATACTTTTTCTCTGCTCCTACTTTCATAAACTGAGATGCACCAATCATTTGTAATCTACTGCTTTTTGCCTTCCTGCTAGATTGGGAAGTTGAGGGGATGGGGGAAAAGGCCCCCATTATACAATTGTAAATGCTGTCCTGGTGCACTTTCTGGTCGTGCCCGTTGTGAGTTCTAATAGCAGCACAGGGAGGCTAGCAAATGAATGCCCTGGGGTCTACGGATACAGAACTGTGCCTCAAAGATGTTACAGTCCCCTGGAGCCTGGTAATCTAGAACTTTCACCTTTACAGATGAAGCACACTAAAACGAAAAGGGTTCCTGCTGCAGCTCAAAAAAAATTTTCTGAAGTGCTAATTAAATGGACCGGAATAAATATATGTACACAAACACACACTAATACATTGCTTTGGATGCAAGTTCTTTAACTTATATACAGATGTAAAGGAAAGATACTGAAGAATCTATCTGCAATATAGCAGCAAAAAGGAAAAATTGCTTAAGATATTTACTTTTTGATCAAGCTGTGTTTAAAGAAATACTTCATTAATACTTCAAGGAATTCCTATCATTGATCCCTATCTGGATAATCCCACTAAACTGCAGTTAGAGACCTTGTGGTACGGAGATTGCTAAACTCGGGGAACACGAATTCCCCCCAAGATACCATCTGAGCAGCTCTGGACTCAGGAAGTGGTTTTCAGCATAATCGACACTGTAAACTCTGAAAACACGAACATGATTATAATCAAATCTTTGTGCTCAGAGCCATATTGCTAAAAAGGGAGGAAAGGCATTGCAGGGGCCAAATGGATTCGCATCGGGTTCAACAAGGCCCTGGGATCAGACGTGGCATTCAGATCCTGGAAACATGGATCTGTTTTACAGAAGTTAGCTGTTAAGACTTGGTTTTTTTGACAGAGTTGGACCTTGAATGCTGGGTTTTCCCATGCTGGCCAACCCGAACTTGCTGACTTAGGTAAGGGCACAGTGTAAAGGTCCTATGTTTAACCTCCAGGGAGGGGGAGGAGCAGGAGACTCTCAGTGCTCAACAAATCCCATCCCATGATGGGCAAGATGGACAGGGGCATGTGGGACCTCAGGTCCCCCTCCATTTATACTGGTCGCCTTTTTGAGGTCTCCTTGGACACTTTTCAGAGGACTTATTTCTGGACCTTATTTTTAAAAGGAAAACAAAACTCTTCCTCAAAGAACAAACATACATATATGCCCTACGCATCAAGACAGCTGTTCAAAGAGCAAACATTACATCAGGAATCGTGGGGGTCGACAAACTGCATGCTACAAAATCCTCATACTGATGTTTGGAAATAAGCGCACCTTGCAAGAAAGATGACCCCACACATAAAAGAGGGAAGTTGGGCCAAGAGCCTATGAGAAATCTGTCTTCCCTAACCCTGCCATTTTGTCTCACTGCTGAGGGGAGCAGGTCTGTTAGGGTTCCCTTCCCCAACTCTTTTTCACTTTAGCATGCTGATGGATGCTGAGCAGGCTACTGGTTTAAAAAGAGAGGAACTAATTGAGAAGTTTTGCTATAGGTGGGACAATCTGCTCTTGGCTGCCAGATGGGTCTAGTAGCCCTAACAAGGAACACTGGTTGATATTCACATGGATCACTGCCTGAGATAGAAAGCCTAGACTGAGGATAAAAGTTGCATCCACTTGGCAAAACACGCCAAAGAACAGAAATTACTGTCAATATGTTCTTCTCGGTATTAAAAATAAATCCAAAGGAAACTTATAGTAAACTTGACATAAGCGAACTTGGGCCTAAAGAAACATAGGAAGATGAAAGCCCTAGCTTTCCATCACTGAACATACATCCCAACTGATTGTGCTAGAAGTTTAAAAAAAGTAACAAAAGAGAACAATTCAATATGAGCAACATTCAAAAGAACTATCATTTCACCCCTTCTTCAACATTATCTCAATTTTGAGGACAAGCCCAATAGAAGCCCAAACAGAAGGCTATCTGAATGCTTAGCAACACACAAGTTCTGCAGAATTCCCGTCACAGACTGCTTCTGAAGGTGGTGAGGGCCTAAACACGAGTCCACTTCTGGTTAGTATAATAACTTTTTATTTAACATCTACAAGACTGTGGAATCTTGTAGCTTTTGACCAGGTTTATACAATCTCAATTTTTCAATAGTGCAACCTGTGCAAGCAAAAAAATGGGGGGGGGGGGGAGGAAAACAAAAGGAAACAAAAAAACCAATTGTCCCCTCACTTGTTTTTATAAACATCTATTATAGGCGAAACAAAACTTACCCATATTATAGATAAGTGTCTATTCACATTTGTACATTACCATTTTTAACAGCTTGAGATAAACTCTACAATGTCTTACAACACATTAAACAATATTCAAGTTACTGGGTAACAACAACAAGAAATAAACATACAGCAGAAGCCTCAAGTGTCTCCTCATTGTCTAGTTTACAGCTCAAGTATGGTTTCCTTTTTTATGAGTGACAAATTAAGATAATGAAGAAAAAAAGATTGTTTGCAAGATGGAAGCCAATTTGTACTTCTTTCTAAAACTATCTTTAAGTTAAGGAAAATGTAATTTTAAGAAAAGCAGGCTTGTAGCCATTTTCGCAGCACACATTAGGAATACTATTAATACATTAAAATTAACTTTTTAAGAGTTTTCCCACAAAAAAATGTATGTAGTCATTACCTTGACAAGAAACCTGGGGCAGGGAGGATGGGGCTGTGGGTGGGATCTGCAGGGTGAGAAGCAATACCCAGGTATAAACACTATAAAACTGCAATAACCAATGCTGTACATCTATAAATGTTTCTCTCCGTTACTTGACTTGTTTTAATCTTGTTTACGCATGCTTTCAAAGACATGCACTGTCAGAACAAAAACTAGAAAAGAACCTGAATGCATGATATGCAACCTTTCATTTCATGCTTTAATAAACCTATTGTTTAATAAGTTGGAAAAAGAAACCAATATATATTTTCTATATTTATAGACTCAAAACACATGCATCTGGGGATAACTCCCACAGCAACTGCATGGATGTACTGCGTTAACCCTGAGCACTGTGTAACATAAAAGTAAAGCCAGTTTGGGAAGTTCCAAGCATTTTTAAACCAACTGTGGTTTGTAGCCTTTAACAAACTCAGAAGCAGACACACACACGCACGCGCACATATCCCTCTGCTCACCCAAAGTAAAAGCATATGGGAAGTACCATGGGAAAAGCAAAGGAAACACATATGTACCCCCATCGGCACTGCTGATTTTCAGTTTTGCTATCTATTCCAGGTTTGTCCTTATTCCCAAAAAAAATTAACTAGAGAGAGCACAACTGAAAAAAAATTATAATTCTTTGGAAACTGTCCCTGATTTTTATGCAAATGATATGCTTCAACAGCATTTCAGATACATCCATGTCGAAACCTGTCTGTTCTTAGGCGTTGCTCAAGTTGGCGATGCTCTGCGGGTGACGCTGCTGCCAGAGCTGTTTCTGTTGGACCGCGAGCTGCTGAGACTGGTCTGAAGTTGACAGGAGATTTACAAGCGGAGACACACAATTTGCAGGAATGATCAAACCTGTAATTAGAAACAAGAATTTTGGGAGGATGCATCCAAGAGAGCCGTGTATTACAGCTTCACAGCACATTCCAAACGAAGCACACTATTACGTGTAATGAAGAAGACGCCACACAAAAACGAAATAAATACCTAATAACTGAACTGGCCCCTTCAGAAGTAACCCAATTCCTTGGCAGCATTACCCTCAGGTACCTAAGCATATGCATGTCTACAGCCATACCACCTTGGTGGTTGACGAAAAAGGTCATGTAGAGTATCTCTCGATCTACTATCTTCACAGCTCCACAAATGCACATAGACACAACCTTCTTTGCAAGCACTAACAGAGCAGAAAGACCACAGGACAGTGGTTGCAGATTCAAAGGCTGACTGAAGCAGGTAACTCCCAAGGGGTCACAGTACGGACAGTAGCAAACTGTGGAAAGTAGATGTCCTGGTAAAGGAACTTCAACTCCTCTCATCTGGGAAAGGGGCTCGATGTGTTACAGAAGCTGTTGTGTGTACAAAGGTGTGCGCACATGCACATTTTGAGGAAATGAAAAACCAGGCTTTTGACTTTTAAATGATGGCAACTAATTCAAATGTAAACTTGCAACAATTGAGATATCTGAGGGTCCAAAAAATGCTCATGGACTGACTCCGGCCCGCCGACTGTCAATCTGTAACCCATGATTAAAAAGGAAGATTGCGGCAAATGAAACAAACTTGGAGCAGCAAGGAAAGCTCCCTGCGAAGCCTGTTAGTGAGTGGTGGGCCTGCTCTGCCCATGCTCTCTGCACAACTCCAGACCGGCCTCTGTGCACGGCAACATCTGTTTCAGCCGCGATGTGACTCAGTGAATGTAAAACAGTAGACTTCAGGAACTCCTTGTCAAGAGGCAAGCTTAGTCTTTACATGGAGGAAGGCTATGCAGACGGCAACAGTGAGGAAGGGGAGCAGGAAGAGCTGGGAGCAGCATAAAGTAAATGACTGTATCATAAATTCAGCCAGAATCAACAATGCCCATTCAAAGGCTTAACTTCCAGCCTTTTAAGAACATATAATTCAAGCTCTATTCCACTACTAGAATAGACACTGAGATTTTAAAATATAAGAATCAAAATTAAAAAAAACAACAACACAGGATCTGATTTTTCCAACAACTCAAACCCCCAAATTAGACTCACCTACAATACGCTGTCCATCTTCTGTTCTTAGCCGAACTATCTGCATCTTCACATTTGTGCCACTGACAGATGCTAGGACACCCTCAACTTTTGTCCAGACACTCAGAACGGAGCCACATAATACGTAATATGTGCGGCAACGAAGACCTATTTCACAAACTAATCCCAAGCTGGCTTTTTTGCAGTTTCCACGCCTAGGATAGATAGGGGGGGAAATATCTATGTATATACATACACACACACACACACACACACACACACACACACACACACACAAGCTCACAAAGTCTACCTAGGTTTCAACTGGAAAATGTACTGGCATGATTTGCCTGTCTTTACTGACAGTGTCTCAAATTACATCTTTGACGTAGTGGATCATCCTTTCCAATCTAAGGTATTACTGCTGATTTTTTAAGTTTCTAAGATTAATTTTAGAAAATAAAATTTCTGGGGCCTAACTCCCTGTAAAAGGGTTGACTTACCGGTTTTAATATCCATTTAAAAGGTCTGTCATTTTAACATCCATTACATTACTATATTGATGCTGGTTTATCAAATAATTCTGCCAGTTACCTCTAAAAATTATTAAACCAATATATTCTAAATCACGTAACTGGGAAAGGCCTCAGCAAACCGAAATAATGAAACCAGTAAATTTTTTTAAAAACTGTAAAAATGGAAGACAAGGTTTATGGTTAAAATTATTTAAGCAATTCATCAATAAAATTATCTTTCAAATAATAATTCAAGAGAACACACAGTATTGGGCACCTTTCTTGCTAATTCTCAAAGCAAATGTTTAGAGAGGACTTCTATAAGTTAACTTTAAAAATATTTTGCCTGGAAAACTTTCCCTAACTTCCAAAAGCACTAATTTACTCTCAAAATGAAACAAAGCACCACTCATATCAAATTTACCTACATGTGTCTAAAAAACACCTAGCTAAAATCCATCTATATCCTATATATTCCTATTCACACAGTGGGCTACATACCCTCCTATATAATGGGTAAGAAAACAATGAGACCTGTAATCGGCAGTGTATTAAAATATCCCACACCAGGTCCTGAGATGAACATTGTAGGAGGTGCTTATTACACAGTGACTTGAAAGAACACCCTTCCAGCCAACCTAGTAGCACAGCAGGATTGGTGCCCAGGCTCAACAACACCTTCTCTGGGGCTGTCAGCAACTCTTAGTTGCCTACAAGTTCCCTAGCCTTAAAAATGAAACTGCTCTGGGACATCAGTAAAGCTTTTTTTAAAAAAGAAAGGAAAAATAAATAAATAAAGGAAGGGAAGGAAGAAGAGACAGGGGGAGAAAAAGTAAGTCTTAGCAAGAATGAGTCAAATCCATACTGCCAGACAACAGTTGGTTGGAAGTAACAAAGCATTAGTGAAGAACAGCGGGGATACCTAGAGTGGGTGGTCCACAGACACAACAAGTATTTCTGATAGAAGGAACGACACCTAACAGTAATCAATAATCTGTTTGTGGACTTAGACAGCTAAAGAGTGAAGGTGTTTTTAAATTAAATCTTGATTACATTTTGGATAATATGGTGAGAAACATGAAAATACTAACCAATAAGCATGAGTACAAGTATCTGCAGATGAATTATACTGATCTAACCAGTGGATCAGGGCATCATCTGACACTACCTGTGAAAATAAGACAAAAATCCCATTGAAACAATACTGTTTTAAAACAACTGGTTGCTTTCTTATGGTTTCTAAAGCCATCTTATAAACATCTCGCACTGGACAATCTGGCTCTTGCTACTGGCTGCATTTGCATGCCATTCATAAAGGCCTGCCATTAGGTACTTCCTATATAATAAATGTTTCAAATAGCTAGTTTAATTATAATTGTTTACAAGTGAAACTGGCTGCGAAAAACAGTAATATAAGGTAACACTAAAAATTAACAGTAATGTTAGAAAAAAAGTCATTCACTTCTCTACAAATGGCTGCAAAATATAAACACGGCAGTTCCAAATTCTGCGGTTAGCACTGCAAGTTTCATTTGAAAACACAAGCTGTTTCAAATAATCATCTTATAATTTTCTTAATGGTTGATAACAACTGGGATGTTAATGCAACAATGCCTGACAACGTGTTTTCAGTAATCAAATAGAAAAAAATTAATAAAATAACTTTAAATATAGACATACAGCTCTCCTAGTTTCAACCTGATATTATAAAACAAATATTCATAAATAGTATAAGGTATACAAATAAACAGTACCTTCTTATATTTCTTTTTTAGATCAGCATAAATTTCTAATTTGAGCTGTTTCCCAGTATTTGGTCTATAAACTAAGAAAAGCTTCTTTTTAGGGTTCACTTCTTTAACTAAGATGGCAGTTTTCTTGTTGTTCCTTATCTATTAAAACAAAAAAGGCAAGAAAATATAAGCATTTGTGCTGTATACTTTAAGATAAACGTGTTGTTTACACCATCATATTAGCAAATGAAATCCTTTGAAAGACTGTAATGCCAAGTAAGCACATGGGTCCATAACTGTGGAGAAGGACGGTGGCTGTTTATCTGAGTTTCACAAAGCCCCACCTAAATGAAAGTTCTTGGATCCTATTTGTGAGGTACGCTGAACACATAAGTTGAGGGCCAAGATACTCCTTAGAAGAAAGCACCAGTGTCCAGTGGAGACAATTTTGCTTGTTCTAGTTCATGTTCTCGCCTCAAACATCCACGAAGGAGGAGTTTATGTAGTGGGGCAGGATCTTCAAGAAGAAAATCCTTTTACCTGTACTCTATGTTTAAAATTTTCCATAATAAGACATTGTTTAAAAAATGTTCCTCTCCGGATGCAGGGCTGCCTCAGTTGGTTAAGCACCTGCCTTCAGCTCAGGTCATGATTCTAGGGTCCTAGGACTGAGTCCTACATCGGGCTCACTGCTGAGAGGAGCCCGCTTCTGCTTCTGGCTGGTCTGCCTGCCACTTCCCCTGCTTGTGCTCCTTCTTTCTCCGACGAATAAATACATAAAAATCTTAAAAGAAAAAAACAATTTTTTTAAATGTTCCTCCTCCTTCAAGTTACAATGAAACATAACCTCCGAGACAATTTTGATCACCCGTGGCTCCCTGCACCATCTACTAATCCATCAGGTCGGTTTCTCCTTATCGTTGCCATTGAGTGAAGTGAGATGTCACATGATTTGTAAATAGTAAAGCTATGATAAGAAAAAGCTAAAACGTTGAGCAAATAATACATAAATATATATGTAGAAGTAGAACAAATGGATGCATCAGACAAATGATGAACTTAAATATTAAAAAAAAAATTTTTTTTTTAAGATTTTATTTTATTTATTTGACAGAGAGAAACACAGCCAGAGAGGGAACACAAGCAGGGGGAGCGAGAGAGGGAGAAGCAGGCTTCCCACCGAGCAGGGAGCCCGATGTGGGACTGGATCCCGGGTCTCTGGGATCATGACCTGAGGTGAAGGCAGTCGCTTAACCCACTGAGCCACCCAGGCGCCCCAAGATTTTCTTTTTTTAAAGAAAATTTTATTTACTTATTTTAGAGAGAGAGAATGTGTGCACATGAGCACATGTGAGCTGGGGAAAGGGCAGAGGGAGAGAGAGAGAGAGAGAGAATCTCAAGCAGACTCTACACTGAGCAGGAAGCCGGATGGGACTTGATCTCACGACCCTGCAATCACGACCTCAGCGGAAATCAAGAGTGAGACACTCAACCTATGGAGCCACCCAGGTACCCGTCAGCAAGATTTTCAAAAAAACAAAATAACTTAATTAGGAGCCAGATTCAATCTGAGAGCTTTGCTCTTAGATCAGGGACCAGTAAAATCAGGACTGTGACCAAACTGGGCCTGAGGTTCCCAAGCTTAAGAACAGCAAAAGGAAGGAAGGGAGGGGAAAAGGAAGGAAAAAAAATTAAAAAGAAAAAAGAACAGTCAGTAGAAACTACACATAGGGGGCGCCTGGGTGGCTCAGTCGTTAAGCGTCTGCCTTTGGCTCAGGTCATGATCCCAGGGTCCTGGGATCGAGTCCCACATCAGGCTCCCTGCTCAGTTGGAAGTCTGCTTCTCCCTCTCCCACTCCCCCTGCTTGTGTTCCTGCTCTATCTCTCTCTCTCTCAAATAAATAAATAGGAAGGAAGGAAGAAAGGAAGAAAGGAAGGACATGTAGCCCACAAAACCTAAACTATTTACTATCTGACCCTAAAGAAGTTTGGGGACACCTGCTCTAGATAGCTTATTTATGGTCCTGCACTGCCTCTGGCATGACCATATATGGTCTCTTTTATGCAGTTACATCTTGAATCTGGTCTTCATTTACGGTTGGTCTCTCCAAAAATTTGGCAAATAAAAACCAAAATATGGTACATACATAAAAATGGAACATTATTCAGTCACAAAAAGGAAGCACTGGGGTACCTGGGTGGCTTAGTCAGTTAAGTGTCTGACTTTAGCTCAAGTCATGGATCTCGAGCCCCATGTCAGGCTCCCTGCTCAGCAATGAAATCAATCTGCTTGAGATTCTCTCTCTCCCTCTCCCCCTACTCGGGTGCAGGCAGGTGTGCAAATGCACACACTCTCTCAAACAGAGAGATAAATCTAAAAACAAACCACCTTAGGGAGTAATACTCCCAATAAGGCCTTCTTGGAGATTCTACTATAGAACAGTCTCCAAATACAATGATTAGAGATAATAACTAAGGACTAGTGAGAGGTGAGCATTAAATTTAAATTACCTTTAGAGACAAGATTAAGTAGTAATAGAAAAGCATACTATAGAAGTGCCATATGCTGACAATGTAGAAACAGCACAACTCTGTTTTGTTTTGTTTTGTTTTTTTTTAAAGATTTTATTTATTTGACAGAGAGAAACACAGCCAGAGAGGGAACACAAGCAGGGGGAGTGAGAGAGGGAGAAGCAGGCTTCCCGCCGAGCAGGGAGCCCGATGTGGGGCTCGATCCCGGGTCTCCGGGATCATGACCTGAGCCGAAGGCAGTCGCTTAACCAACTGAGCCACCCAGGCACCCCGCACAACTCTGTTTTAATGAAATGGAAGAATGGGGGAAAGAAAAGCAAAAAAAAAAAGCTTACATTTTTTTCCCCAAAATTATTTTCAGGAATATTGGGGTATAATACTAGTAATCTGTTATCTTGTGTGCCATGGAAAATAAAGATTATTACTGTAGAAGAAAAAGCACACAGATAAATATCAGAGACGAGACGACATAAAAATCCCATGGTCTTTAACTGGAAAATTTAAGGTACTATATATACCATGATGATGGATGATTATACATATGCACACATGCATCTGTGGAGGTGCGTGTGTCTATATGTAAATGGATAAATATGTACACACGTATCTACTTAGACTTCCATCCTTCCTAGCTCTACTCACAAATACTAAGGAGTTATTTACACTAATAACTACAAAATGAATCTTTCAGATACAAAGCTTACTAGAGACCTACGAAACTAAATATGCAGTCCTTTACGCAGGCCTAGAGAAGGTCACTGCACCATGAAACGAAGAGGTCCAATTAACTAAGAATATGTAGTAATCAAAACTCACACCTAATACCACTCCTCTAAATATATTAAATCAAAGTCTCTGTAAAAGGACAAACCCAGTAATGATGATCAATTACCAAAACAGAGAAAAGCTAAACACAGTTGGAAAACCGGCACAAAGTGGACAGATAACTACAGTGCTGGCAACAACGAAGCACTATATGTATGAACAGTTAACGTGGCAAGGAGATGAGTCTTACCTGCAATGACAAGTAAAAGCCATCATCTGGTCCTGTCAGCTCAGCCCAGATCTTGGTAGCTTCCTCCCAAGACATTCCCCTCTCCACACTAATCTGTAAAAGAAATAATACAACTTAAACTCATTTCTGTGAGTGTCAATCATAGGAAGTTACACTCACACGTGCACGTTTCCCAAACTTACAGTATATAACTCTACATGACCAGAGGTGGAATATCCTGGAGTCAGAAACTTCTTAACATCACTTTTCCTCACTTTTTCATCTCCAGAACCAAGATCTTGAACAAGAAAAAGCAACACATAAATGGGAAAAGAACAATTTATTGTTCTGTGGAATACACAGGATGTTTTCAAAATTTCTCTACTTACCTAAAATTCCCATATCATATCTTCCATTTTTTTTGGCATTTTGAACAACTGCCGTAAGTGTGTCTGCAAAATACTGAAATAACGCATTCTGCTGATGCACTTCCATGCCCAAAATTCTATTTAAGAATTTTCCTATGTTGTTATAATCTGCAAGGACAAGATTATATGAAAGATTTACTGCATCTGAATGGCATTTAAAATGTACTTGCCCCTGGAAGTAAAAAACAACAACAACAAAAAACCCCCCAAAAAACAAAAAATCCCACATTTAATTCATCTAAGCCTAGACTAAGTCTCACTTCCTCCTCCGTAGTCTTCCCCCACACCCACAATCTGTAACAGCTCTCAGAACAGAGCTATAATTTGACCATTTCTACCTCTAGCAATCAGCACGACCACATACATGCTCCAAAGATGGTTGTCCTACTCAATTTGTGCATCGTCAAACTTCACTTACTGAAAATATGAACGCAATTTAGCACATGAGAATGTTTGTTCTCCAATATGAAATCTTAACTTGTAAAAAGTTCTAAGTACTATAAGTCTGTGAAGCTCAACTTTGGCTGCAAAATTAGAAGCTTCGGAACCATGGGAAATTACAAATGTCTAAGCCTCAGCATGGGCTTCAGGGTTTTTTAAAAGCTTCACAGCTGATCATATATGCAACCTGGGTTGAGAATTGTTACTTTGCGGATAGAATAAAGGTTTAATCTCTTTTGAATAACCCCAGTAGCAAAAACCACTGAGAGTGCTTTATGAGCACTCAAGAAGGAGGGATTGAGAATTAGACACTTGAAGTTCCCCCTTCAAGTTAACAAAGGCATAAAGAAAATGGTCTGTAATGATACAGCATTAGTTCTGTCTTATGTCTACATACAAAACTCATATTCCTACCTTTATCTAGAGTAAGAATTCCCGAACGATCTTCTACATTTATCAGGCCAACTCCTATCAGTCCTTGTCGAACATCTGTGAGAAAATTAAAAAACCTTAAAACCCAAATGACTCAATGAGCTGTTACCCGACTAATCAAACTAGATCAAGTTCTTTTTCAGATGTTTAACCAACTCTGCCACTCGGGCGCCCCAAACTAGACCACAAATTCTAGTATTAAAACACAGCCTAAGATATTCTTCATAGTTTCAATTAGCTGAATTAAATGGAAGACAGTCCTCAAAGGTCTTTTAGGCGCTCCAAAATCCGACAGTGCTCCAACTTCACACTATGTTATCTCATTAAAATATCTCATCTTTCTCATAGCAGTCTTGGCTGTAGACATCTTGGTTATACAGTTGTTACCTACAGAATATGAATAGTTCTTTTTTTTTCTCCTCAGCCCCCGCCCCCCTCCAAGAATATAGTTTTGAACACACAGACTAGCTGATTAAATAATTGTGTAAATAACCTATTAATCTTATTTCCCCTCCCACATATTATCAGTATTGACAAGCTGCTGCAAAAGATAAGCAATATGTGTAACAGTTAACATGTTCTAAATTATGTTCCTAAGAAGGCAGTTATGGGGCTCTTTAATACTGATGTTCATGGGGCGCCTGGGTGACTCAGTCAGTTAGGTGTCTGCTTTCAGCTTGGGTCATGATCTCAGGGTCTTGGGACTGAGCCCCACGTTAGACTCCCTGCTCAGTGGGGAGCTTAATTCTCCCTTTGCCTCTGGTGCTCCCTGTGCTTGTGCTCTCTCATGCTCTCTCTCTCAAATAAAAAAACAAAAACAAAAACAAAAACATACTGATTTTGGTTCCAACTCAGACTTACAGAATAAGAGTGTTAAGAGAAAAGGGTCAACAGAAAGCATTATCATATCCTATTTACACATTTAATAAATCAGCCAGTACTCTGCTACATGCGCAAAACTGTAGATTCTGCAGGTGACAACTCTGTAACCAATGGGGGAAAAACTGTATAGGATAGCTGTATAATTTCAGCACTATTTATGATGGTGCAAAAAATTGAAAACCACCTGAATACTAATGAGGGAATGATTTTAAAAAAACCTGATGTATAAGCCAACTGCAGAATATTATACAAATGTTAAAAGCTATGTTTAAACAAACATGGAGAAAAGATGTGACGGATACCTCTGTTCAGACTGTCAACATTTGTGACGTTGGCAGGTGAAAATGAAGGAGGGGATTAAGGGGAGGACATGGAGTACTCTTTATTAAATACATTTTTTTTCATTACTTACAATAAGTAACTCAATTTTTTTCCTAAAGATTTTATTTTTAAGTAATCTGGACCTATAGAACTCAACATGGGGCTTGAACTCACAACTCTGAGATCAAGTCACATGCTCTGCTGACTGAGCCAGGCAGGCACCCCAAGTAACAGGTAATTTTAAAATTACAAGTAAACTAGGGAGCCATTTTAAGCACAAAGACAACAAAGAAAAGAAAAAAGAGAGGAAAGGGAATGGGAGAAAAAGAGAAAAAAAAGTCTTCATTGTTTTTTTGCTTTGTTAATATGCCATCAGTGATAAACACCCTTGACAGTATGTCGGTATGGCTCGTACCAATACTAAATACTGGTTTCCAACTGGAAAAGACTTTCCAGTTACAAGTCCTAACTCTACAATGATGTTTCAAATATTTTACATCTACATATTTCCAAAATATTTTCATAGCTTCCTGAATTATAAAATAATCAAAAATCAAAGCCATCTAGACTACTTACATTTATGGGCAAAATATATGCTACCAATTTGAGACATAGGTCAAAGAGTTTCTGTACCACTATGCGGGCTTTTATTTAATACGGAAATTTCCAAAAACATATAAATGTAAAGAGAACATTCTATGAACCATATACACATATCCATCACAGTTTTAACCATGAATACACAGCCAATTTTTTTTTTTTTTTTTTTTTTAAAGATTTTATTTATTTGACAGAGAAAAACACAGCCATAGAGGGAACACAAGCAGGGGGAGTGAGAGAGGGAGAAGCAGGCTTCCTGCCGAGCAGGGAGCCCGATGTGGGACTCGATCCCAGGTCTCCGGGATCATGACCTGAGCTGAAGGCAGTCGCCCAACCAACTGAGCCACCCAGGCGCCCCTACACAGCCAATTTTATCTATACCTAAGCCAATCTCCACAGATTATTTACCTAGGTACTTTAAAATTAAATTTTATTTTATCTTTATTTATTTATTTGTTTGTTTGTTTATTTATTTATTTTTAAAAAATATTTTATTTATTCATTTGACAAGAGAGAGAGATCACAAGAGGGAGAGAGGCAGGCAGAGAGAGAGGAGGAAGCAGGCCCCCCGCTGAGCAGAGAGCTTGATGCGGACCTCAATCCCAGGACCCTGAGATCATGACCTGAGCCGAAAGCAGAGGCTTTAACCCACTGAGCCACCCAGGCGCCCTTATTTTTATTTTTTTAAGATTTTATTTATTTATTCGACAGAGAAAGATCACAAGTAGGCAGAGAGGCAGGTAGAGAGAGAGGAGGAAGCAGGCTCCCTGCCGAGCAGAGAGCCCGATGTGGGCCTAGATCCCAGGACCCTGAGATCGTGACCTGAGCTGAAGGCAGAGGCTTTAACCTACTGAGCCACCCAGGCGCCCTAAAATTAAATTTTAAAAGCTCTCTGGCACAGTGATTTTAAATTAATCTACAAATCTAACAAAACCATTTTCTTCTACTAATCTAGTATTAACATGCAATAAACCATCAAGAGCAAAAAACACTTGATATGAATGAAATTTAATAATCTGCTGATTATAAGAGGCCAACTTAGGTGTCTATTAACTTTTACTTCCTAAATTTTTACAGTTTATGTCCAAAAAGATTAAGAAACAACAGCACATGTCAGAAGAGGTTTTGGTGCCTACTTGGTAAGCATTTTCCTCTTGGGATTATTTAAAAAAAGTTACCTTTAAAGAATTCTCCAGGGTAATCTGGAGGTGGTGATACCATAGGAGAATCTAGGTTGACAATGGATTTCATGACAATTTCTAAAGCATTTCTTCCATACTGCAATAAAAAAAAACAAAATATTTAACCAGTTTTAGCATTTGGATACATTTCAATCACAAGACCAACTGGGCACATAGATAAAAATCGATACAAACTATTATGGTAACAAAGATTCAAAAATAGCAGGACTCAATTATCTATGTACTGAACTGCCCAGTACCTAGTTCACACCCATGTACACAATAGCCACCCAGCAGATAATTTCATTTCTGGAAATTCACACCTGATTCACTCACAAGTATTTATTATATTCCTATTTTCTAATAGGAATGAAAATAGGATTATACAGCAAAGTTGATCACCAAAGATCTGATATGTGAATTTTACAAGACATTATCATTTTACAGTGAAACCATAAGAGGCAGTTTTAAGTTTTAAATAGTAGCCACTTTCCCTTTTTGTTCACCATAGATACCTCACACTACCAGAAAATCTCAGAAAGCTGAAATGTACCTTATTATCAAAATTGAACCTGCTCAGATCCCTAGATTCTGTTGCTCTTCTATCACCATGTGTAAGCGCTCCCTATCAAAACAAAAAATTTCCAATCAAGGCACAGAAGACAGATTATATTCACCATCTTTTATACATAACTATACAACCCAAGAACTTACCAAGCTCTCAAGTCTTTTAGCAACAATAGAAGCAAATCTTTGTTCCCCTGCCAATTCAGAAATCAGAAACACATACTCGGGAGCAGTAACTTGGTTTGATCTATGAGTTCGTCCTGCAACAACATTAAAAATATTGACTGTATTCACTAGATACAGAGTATTCCGAGATCTATTCTGAGCATTTTAAACACTAAGTTGGTATTCAGAAACCCTTAAACCTGCCTGGGTGGCCCAGTCAGTTAAGCATCTGCCTTCAGCTCAGGTCACGATCCCAGAGTCGGGGGATCGAGTCCCATATTATACTCCCTGCTCTGCAGGGAGCCTGCTTCTTCCTCTCCCCCTCTTCCCTGCTCCTGCTCGCTCTCTGTCAAATATATAGGTAAAACCTTAAAAAAAAAAAAGAAAAAAGAAAAAAAGAATGTAACAATGTCTATAACTCCCCGAGATGTACAAAAGTAAAAAAAACTGACTTGGACAACATCCATATTCAGAACAATACTCCTCCTTACAAAAGAACAGAAACTGCCACAGAACTGTTCAATGATAAATATATTATTACTTCTGCCCCACTTGGGTTAACCACAATGGTGTTGAAGCACAACTGCTCTGGAATCTTAAACATAATAACAAAAATATTTTCCCAAGATTTTATTTTACAGAGACAGAATGCATACATGGTTGGGGGCTGAGGGGGCGAAGACAGACAGAGTAAAATAAAATCTCAACTAGACTCCCCACTGAGCACGGAGCCTGATGCAGGGCTCAATCCCATGACCTGGAGATCACGACCTGAGCCAAAATCAAGAGTCGGACACTGAACCAACTAAGTTGTCCAGGAGTCCCTAAAATTGTTGTTTTTTAAAATCATTAGGTCACAGGGACATAAACATGTAAGGCAAGGGAAGAGCAATATGTCCTCAGTAAAGCCACGAAGGAGTAAAAAAGACATGAGGTGGCTGATGCTCTAACACAGAACACATACATCCTAAAAACTGGTAACGGAAGATACTCCTAAGGAACTCTGAGATATAATGCTAGAAACTCCAAGAAATCTAATACAGATCTTTTATATTTCCTAAAACAGGTAAGAAATAGTTTCATGTATTTGTAGCTTTATATGTAATACACAAACAGCTCCAAAATCTACATCATGTTTTAAGATATCTGACATTAAATATAGGTTTTGCTATGTACACATTTCCCCAATGATTCCTAGCTATCTATCAAGTGAAATTCAATGTAGGAACTTACCAAATTGCTGAATCGCTCTATCAGCACTCCAGGGTAATTCCAAAGTCATATGAACTCTTCGCCTTTGATTTTTAGCTCTACGATCTGCTTGTAATGAAATACCCGAGCTGGCAGCTTCTGAGATAATAGCAATATTCTGTATCAAATATAAGGGGGAAAAATGACCACCTCTGCACAAAGACAAATAGGCAAGTACCCTAAAGTTCTTTATTAGAATACTAGTGGCCCACCAATACCTATTTTCCCCTTCTTTTCTTTCTTTTTTTAAAAAAGATTTTATTTGACAGAGAAAAACACAGCGAGAGAGGGAACACAAGCAGGGGGAGTGAGAGAGGGAGAAGCAGGCTTCCTGCCAAGCAGGGAGCCTGATGTGGGGCTTCATCCCGGGTCTCCGGGATCATGACCTGAGCTGAAGGCAGTCGCTTAACCAACTGAGCCACCCAGGCGCCCCTATTCTCCCCTTCTTCCTAAATTATAACCACCCCCCAAGTTTAGGCAGGTACATGCTTGCCAAGAATCAAGACTACATTTCTCACTTTCCCTGCAGCTAACTGTAGGCATACTCCAATAGGGTGTAGGTGGTATGAACATTTAAGAAATGTCCTTAAAAGTCAAGGACATGCCATTCTCTTCTTTCCTCCTCTCTGCTAGATGAAATACAGAGGTATAATGACTGAAACTGAAATAGGTAACTTGAAAATGGAGCCTCACATGTTAAAGGACTAAGATGGAAGTAGCATTATCTTCAAGCAGCTGTAACAGCCCTGTGTACCTACTCAAGCTTATATATGGAAGAAATTACCTTCTACTTTGTTTAAGTCAATAACATTTTGGATTTTCTGTCCTTAACAGCTAGAACTAATTCCAACTAATTCAAGTGTAATGCACACAGGCATAAGTTCATTACACAAAGTATATAACACAACTGATAATACTTCTACCTATAATCTTTAAAATATGTAACATAACAAGACCCTGGGCAGCTCAGTAAGTATCTAAACTCTTGATTTCAACTCAGGTCATTATCTTGGGGTCATGAGAGCAAGCCCGGTGTTGGGCTCCATGCTCAGCGGGAAGGAAGTCTGCTGGAGATTCTCTCTCCTTTTCCCCTCCTCCTCCCATAGGTTCTCATGAGTGCACTCTCATTCTCTAAAGTAAATAAATCTTTTAAAAATATATGTAACATAAGCTATTAAATGTATTTATAAAAGACAACTGTGGGGGCACCTGGGTGGCTCAGCTGGTTAAGCGTCTGCCTATGGTTCAGGTCATGATCTCATGGTCCTGGGACTGAGCCCTAAGCCTGGCTCCGTACTCGGTGGAGAGTCTATTTGTCCTTCTCCCTCTATCCCTGCCTCCTGCTTATGCTCTGCCTCCCTCTCAAATAAAAACTCTTTAAAAAAAGATAGAGACTGGGGCGCCTGGGTGGCTCAGTTGGTTAAGCAACTGCCTTCGGCTCAGGTCATGATCCCGGAGACCCGGGATCAAGCCCCATATGGGGCTCTCTGCTCAGCAGGAAGCCTGCTTCTCCCTCTCTCGCTCTGCCTACTTGTGTTCCCTCTCTAGCTGTGTTTCTCTCTGTCAAATAAATAAAATATTAAAAAAAAAAAAAAAGATAGAGACAACTTTGATAGTGGTAACTATCCTCTTCTTTTTTAGTTGCAGAAAACCTCACTGAAATATAAAGAAAAAAGTGGCTAAATAGAGATTTAATTCTACCATTTAAATTAAGGAATTACGTTTAAGTGGTACTCTTTTTTTCCCCAGAAATCTCATCAGCAAATGCTTATGGAAATTCCAAGTAGAGGGGGAAGAACCAGCCAAAGAGTCTCAAAATTGATGTTTACTGATTCAGGAAACAAAGAGCCTCTGGCAGCAAACAAGGTGTCTACAGTGGTGAGGTAAGCAAACCAATCTACACATCATTCAGAATGAGCATCCTAATATGACACGTCATAGCAAGAAGAAAATGAGCAAAACCAAAGAACATTAGTAATCTGGGTACACTTATATATATTCCTATAGTCAAAATTAGACTGACACTGGAGAGTAGCACTAGATGTTAAGCCACTGAGATGACCTAGGAAAACACTATTTTAATATTCTGATTAAAAATTTTAAAAATTTTAAGCATCTGCCTTCAGATCAGCTCATGATCCTGGAGTCCCGGGATTGGGTCCTGCATCAGGTTCCCTGCTCAACTGGAAGCCTGCTTCTTCCCTCTCTCTCCCGCTGCTTATGTTTCCCCCTCTAGCTGTGTTTGGTTCTGTCAAATAAATAAAATCTTTAAAAAAAAATTTTAGAAAGTTGGGACATGAGGGTAGTTCAGTGGTTAAAACATCTGCCTTTGGTTCAGGTCACGATTCCAGGGTCCTGGGATTGAGTCCCACATCAGACTCCTTGCTCAGCAGAGAGCCTACTTCTCCCTCTCCCCGCCTCATCCCCTGCCTGTGCACTCTAAAAGGAATCTTTAACCCCCCAAAATTAAAGAAGCCCTCAGAGTTATTAAAAGCCTAATTCTCTGCACAATATTTTACATTCAATTTGTGAAAAAATAATGAAAATGTGTTAAATGTTCAGTAATTATGTGCAATTACTAGAAATTACAGAATAACAAAATTCTTTTTTTTTTAAAAAAAATATTTTATTTATTTACTTGACAGCACAAGCAGGCAGAAGGGCAGACAGAGGGAGAGGGAGAAGCAGACTCTCCACTGAGCAGGGAGCCCGTTGCGGGGTTCGGTCCCAGGACCCTGGGATCATGACCTAAGCTGAAGGCAAACACTTAACCAACTGAGTCACCTGTGTGCCCCCAGAATAATATTCAACACATTTAATGTCTTTCTTTCATTCTTTAACACACAGAGAAACACAGCCAGAGAGGGAACACAAGCAGGGGGAGTGGTTGAGGGAGAAGCAGGTTTCCTGCTGAGCTGGGAGCCCGGGGCTAAATCCCAGTACTCTAGGATCATGATCAGAGCCCAAGGCAGAGGCTTAATGACTGAGCCACCCAGGCACACCCACACTTAATTTCTTTTAAAAGAAAAAAACAAAAAACAAAAAACCCTAGGGGGCACCTGGGTGGCTCAGTCATCCAGTATCTACCTTCAGCTCAAGGCGTGATCGCGGAGTCCTAGGTTTGGGCCCTGAGTTGGGCTCCCTGATCAGCGGGAGGCCTTTTCTCCCTCTCTCACTCCCCCTGCTTGTGTTTCCTCTCTAGCTGTGTTTCTGTCAAATAAATAAGATCTAAAAAAAGAAAAGAACAGAAAAGAAAAAAATCCTAAATATTCATTTAAATATACGGACATTCTACTTTTCATTGAAAAGCATTCCAGGGGTGCCTGGGTGGCTCAGTTGGTTAACCGACTGCCTTCAGCTCAGATCATGATCCTGGGGACCCGGGATCGAGCCCCACATTGGGCTCCCTGCTCGACAGGAAACCTGCTTCTCCCTCTCTCACTCTCCCTGCTTGTGTTCCCTCTCTGGCTGTGTTTCTCTCTGTCAAATAAATAAAATCTTTAAAAAAAGAAAAAGAAAAGAAAAGCATTCCAGAGGGTGCCTGAGTAGCTTAGTCAGTTGAGCAACTGCCTCTGGCTCGGGTCATGACCCTGGAGTCCCAGGATAGAGTCCTACATCGGGATCCCCGCTCAGTGGGGAGTCTCTGTTTCTCCCTCTGACCCTTCCCTTTCTTGTGCACTCTTTCAAATAAATAAATAAAATCTTAAAAAAGAAAGAAAGAAAAGCATTCCAGAAAAACATACCTTATCTCCATCCATAAATCTTTGCTTTTCGGTGATATTTAGTATTTCCACAGGGACATCAAGTTCAGACCTTGACTCATAAGATATGCTTCCGTCATCATTGCTTACAACCCTGCCTTTGCGACCAGTCATCTGCAAAGCCAAACAGTGTCACTTATGGTTAAGGTACCTGATGAAGATGTAGGAAGCACAGGACCCCTGTTAGAGAAACTTGGTAGGAGAGAGAAGGGGATGAAGAAGCCAACATATGGTGCCGCCTATGCTGCACCAGGCAGCATCGGGGAGAGAACATTATTGCATCAGTTTCTGGTTTTGAAAAGTTCAAATTCCAGCAGAGAAAGCACATGTGCGGCAATGATCACAGAGGCTGAGTGACGGTACAGTGCAGATCAGTGTGTTGAATAAACACAGATACTAAGGATAAGAATTCACGGACTCCGAGATGATAAACAGATCAAAAGTTCTAAAACCTAAGAGAAAACTGAACAATATGTGATGATAACCAAAATATCCCTCATTCTACAGGCTTTGGAACTGCCTAAAAAAAGGGACGAAGACACAGTCCTAATGAAGTCATATTTACCTCAGCAACATTCTCAGGGCCACCAAGCTCATCAATGAGTTCATCCAGGGTATTAGGAGGGAGGTCTTCAGCTAATTTCTCTAGTTTATCAAGCAGGTCTTTCTTCATCTGCTGGGCCCTTTCCACAGCATCCTGGCTTGTTATAAGGCTATTGTTACTGTTGGTGTTACTGTTAGCTAGATAAAGTACATTGTCAAAAATCAGTACAAAGTTTAAGTATGTTTTGTTTAAAAGTACATTTCAACAGACAAAGCAAGCTTCCCCATAGATACCTGGTGCACTGTTAGGAGCAGGCAAAATTACTGGTGTAGATGAAAAACTAGGTCGTTTTGATCCAAGACCTGATGCTAATAAGGCACTTTGAATAGAATCTGGATCTATACTTTTCTTTTTTTTTTTATCTTTGTTTTTCTTGTGATCTTTTCTGATTAACCAGGGATCTGAAAGTTAAGGAAAGTTATATGTTAAGTCATTTGTAAAAGAAGCTGAATCTTCAAAGGAAACAACCCTTGAATTTTTTGTATTAACTTATAAATCATCACCAACCTTAGCGGTCTAATATATCCAATACACTGTAAGGTACAATTCCACAGTATGAGGCTAAAAATCACTGCATAAGTGATTGGGTGGCTGGGTGACTGAGTCAGCTGAATGTCCAACTCTTGGTTTTGGCTCAGGTCATGATACCAAGGTGGTGAGATGAAGCCCCCCATCGGGCTCTGCACCCAGTGTGGAGTCTGCTTATCCCTCTCCCTCTGCTCCTCCCCCAACTCTCCCTCTCATCTCTGGATAAATAAAAATCTAATGATAATAATGATAATAAATCACTGCACAAAATTGAGGCCACTATCTCCCAAAAATGAGCTAAACTAGCAAAAGCTAGATAAGCTTGGGGACTTCTCTACTAAGTAAAGATTAGATTCTGTGCAATGATTTATACTGTACCTGAGAAAACAACAAGTTTTATTTATTTATTCAAGATCTTATTTATGGGGCACCTGGTGGCTCACAGTTGTTAAGCAGCTTGCCTTTGGATCCCAGGGTCCCAGGATTGAGCCTCACATCAGGCTCTCTATTCAGCGAGAAGCCTGCTTCTCCCTCTCTCACTCCCCCTGCTTGTGTTTCCTCTTTTGCTATCTCTTTGTAATAAATAAATAAATCTTTAAAAATAAATAAAGATTTTATTTATTTGACAGAAAGCACATAAGAAGGGGGAACTGCAAGCAGAGGGAGAAAGAGAAGCAGGCCCACCATGGAGCAGGGAGCCCAATGTGGGGATTCATCCCAGGACCCTGAACCAAAGGCAGACGCTTAACTGACTGAGCCACCCAGGTGCCCCCCCCCCCAAAAAAACAGGTTTTAATGCAATACCCCATTTCAAACACGAAATAACTAACCTTTCATTAACATTTAATATACTGATGCACTTACCATCTTCATCATCCTCACTAGACTCATCTCTGAATGGGTTGAAATCATCGTCATCTCCAGAACTCATGTTTTTCGAGCTCTCATAGTCGCTTTCTTCATGATCAGACGCGTCAGATTCACTCCCACTGTCATCGGAACTGCTACCAGTAAGGCCACCTACTTTTCGTGCTTTTTTGGCTTCTCGAGTTATTTCTTCACCTACCCTCACACCCAAAACAAGTCAGTCAGTCCAAACACACTCTTCCGAAAATATAGAAAACTACATTTAGTTCAGGAGTTTTTAAATTCAAGAAACATAAAGGAAAAACTTCCTGAAGTATATAAATTTCATAAGTGTTAACATTTTATATTTCCATAAGTAATCACCTTATGTTCAATCATTAAGAAAAAATTAGACATGTAAATACAAATTAAAGACTGCCTTTAAGTGCACGTTTCAAAATAAATTCTGGACAACAGAGTAACACAGAATTGCCAGCATTTTCACAGTTCATTTGTGAATCAGGTTAAGAGCAGAGGCCTAATAACTACTTAAACAACTCTATAAAACTTCATTTGCAAAAAGTCAAACGCGGTACTGATTTGAATTATTTTATTGAGTATTCAGGAAAGACATCTGAGGGGTGCCTGGGTGGCTCAGTCAGTTAAGTGTCTGACTCTTGGTTTTGGCTCAGGTCATGATCTCAACGTGATGATATTGAGCCCTGAGTTGGGCTCCACATATGGAGCCAGCTTAAGATTCTCTCTCTCCCTCCACCACTGCCCCTCCCTACCACTCATGCTTATGTGCTCTCTCCCTGCCTCTAAAAAAAATAAATAGAAGAGAAAAAGACATCTGGAACACACCATTACAAGTTTAGCTATTAATGAGATAGATGGTAAAAAGAACACAATTCAGGAAAGATAAACATGAGCACGTGACCATTTTAAGATGTCACTGAGTCTAAAACAGAGCATTATTTTTTTTGCCTCTACAAAAAAAAAAAAAAGCTGTCAATTATAACTAATCCACTTTCAAGAACATTAAAAACGTAAAAAATTGTCCTTCTTAGAACAGATGAAATAAGGTTAACGTGTCAGCCACTGTGTTTAGAACACATCCAGCATCACGGACAGTTGTTTCCATAGATGTTATGACTGTCTTAAAGAGAGCCTGAGAAGTTAATTTCTGAAAACCTAATGGTTTACTAGGAATCTAAACAGAAATCAAAGTTGGCATATGATAAAACGTCTAATAAACACTGAATATATTCCTCACAGTAACAAATGACTCTTTAAAGACTATAAAAACACGGTACGTATATATGCATATGCAGTTTTGACAACAGCAAAGCCCAGATTTTGCTTTCCATATATTGCCCATTAGCTGTGTAAACCTGGGGAGATTCCTTAACCTTTTAATCTTGCTGTGCCTTTGTGTCTTCTGTCTAGAAAAATAAGATCTATGTCCATAAGGGTCCCTTATGGGTTAAATGAAATAATAATAGAAGGGCAGTGCTTAACATAGCGCCTAGCACCAAACTGTCACTTGGGCATTTAAAACCACATAAGCAGGGCGCCTGGGTGGCTCAGTTGGTTAGGCGACTGCCTTCGGCTCAGGTCATGATCTCAGAGACCCGGGATCGAGCCCGATATTGGCAGGAGGCCTGCTTCTCCCTCTCTCGCTCCCCCTGCTTGTGTTCCCTCTCTCGTTGTGTTTCTCTCTGTCAAGTAAATAAATAAAATATTAAAAAATAAAATAATAAAACCACATAAGTGACAGCAAAAATATGCAACCACATGCCAATTTAAAAGGAAGACAGCTCAATCCGAAAATGCAGCTGCTTCAAAATGCTCACGTTTATACTATTTTCAACATTGTTTAAAGGAAAGAACCCACCTTTCCGCTTCTTTACTTTATTTTCTTTACAAGGACTATCTCTTGGTGAACTATTGTTACTTGGAGCTGTCAAATCAATTCCTAGCAAACTATAAAGTTTCTTCCGGTCTGGAGCTGGGAAGTGTTTTTCAATAAGTGACTGCAACACTCCTCTGTTTATATGAGAGAAAAAGTGACAATTAGTGGTTTGGTGTGCAAAATAATTTATTATCTGTAAAGTCTAACTAAATATATTCTTAAGGGGTGCCTAGGTAGTGCAGTCAGTTGAGCACTTTTGGTTTTGGCTCAGGTCGTGATCTCATAGGTTGTGGGATCAAGCCCCCCTGACAGGCTCCATACTCAGCAGGGAGTTGGGCTCGAGTTTCTCTCCTTCTGCTCCTCTCCCCATGACTGCTTGCATGCTCTATCTCAAATAACTAAAATTTTAAAAAATATGTATTTGCTTTAAAACACGTTTCTTAAAATAAATATACGTTAATACTACAAAATATTGATAATCTAGCTGAAATAAATGTAATATTCTAGGCCAAGGCTGTTAAACTGAAATGTAGTTCAAACCCAGCCAGTTATGCAATTTTTACATTTTCTAGTAGTTATATTAAAAAGTGAAAGAAAGGAGAACCTGGTGGCTCAGTCGTTACATGTCTGCCTTCAGCTCAGGTCGTGATCCCACAGTCGTGGGATCGAGCCCTGCATAAGGCTCCCTGCTCAGCGGGAAGCTTGCTTCACCCTCCCTCACCCCCCCCTGCTTGTGTTCCCTCTGTGTCTCTCTCTAAATTCGTTAAAAAAAAAAAAAAAAAAAAAAAGTGAAAGAAAACTGGAAGAACTTTTTTTTTCTTCAAAGATTTATTTATTTGACAGAGAGAGCCCAATGAATGCACAGCCTGATCTCAGGGCCTTGGGATCATGACCTGAGCTGAAGGAGGACACTTAACCGACTGAGCCACCCAGGTGCCCCAAAACATTTTTTTTAAGTAATATATTTCAAGATATAGACTAGTATCATATATCAATGTGTTACTTCAATATGCAATCAGTGACATGTAAAACATTACTTTTTTTAAGCTTTGTAATTTTATAATCACAGCACATCTCAATTTTGGACTAGCCACTGATAGGCACATGTGACTAGTTCGTATAATTTTAAACAATGCAGTAACAGGAACACAAATATAGAAAAAGATTAGTAGGTGCATGTTTTGCTTTTAGAAGCAGTTCTGAATTATATCCATCTTTAAAAAAGCCACTTGAATATATCACCTAACACAAAAAATAGTACAGTAGGGCAACGATTATTTTGCTAATTTTACTATTAGAATTAAAATTTGCAGGGTAGGCAAATAAACTGAAAAACAATGTCTAAATCTTCTTTTTAAAATTCTCATGACTGTCTGTAATTTTTATACTACAGACAACTAAACTGAGGCATTGCTCCTATTGTTCCTTTGGATAATGGTAATTTCAAACACAAAGCTGAAACTAAAACTGAAACTAATCCAAGCTGTCAGAGATTTCCAAGATTTACAAGACAAAAATCACACCCTTCCATTAGTCCAAATACTGGGCATGATATTGTCAAAATGCTTAACAACTATGTTACTGTTTTCCAATAGATACATTGTGATGAACAAGCACAGAATGCAAAAACTAAGATCAGAAAAACTTTAATGATGATATAGATGAATAAAAACTTCTGCCTCTAGAAAATGCCAACATTCAAATTAACCTAAAAAAAAAAATAAAACACAAAACATTACTTGGCAGTTGAAACAAAATCATTTAATTCTCCGCCACCCTCTTCCAAGGCTTCTAATGTTCTAGCTTCTCCTGTTGATTGCAGACCAATTACAACACACTAAAGAGAAAAAGAAAATTATGAACATATAAAACTATGTCCATGGTTTCTTAGGATGTATTTTAAATATTTAGCTAAAGAAAAAAAGATTTCAAACAAGAATGACACATTACTGCATGTGTGTGCTCATTTACTTATTCTACATATATCTGAGGCATGCTATGTGTAAAAAGCTTAGCTAGGAAACGGGATTACATCCTGGACATCCAGTTCTTTGTGCTTTAAATAGACATATACATATACATAGCTAAAAAGAAAAAAATTGTATGGCAATCTATACCCACACATCAGCAGTAGTTTTATCTATGGAGGGCCGAATCACAGTCATTTACTTCTTTATATACTTTTTGAGCTCTCTAAATTATTTATAAATAGGCACTGCTTTTATTATTTTTTTTAAAATGTAATTGTAAAGTCTTACCTACATTAATACTTTAATGCTCTCTCAGAAAGAACAGGCTTTACAAGCCGGAAGTTTGAATACTCAAAAGACTAGGACATATAACCATAGAATAAATCTCTCTATGTGTTCTTCAACTTACTTTTCCATTCTTGATTTCTTCTCTAGCAAGTTGCACAACCCTTTTAACTTTGGACGCTATGCACAAGTATTTGAAAAATCTCTGGTGCGCAGACCAAAACTGACCCCACATGGATTTCTTCATGCGTTGCTCAGCATCAATCAGATCTGCAGCTTGCTGAAATCTCTCTCTAGCAATGACCCACTGAAGAGGCAAAATCCACATTTTAGACATGTATGCGTGTGAATTATTTAAAAGTAATTCAAGCAAAACAATGGTAGGTGCAAGACTACTACTTAACATTAATTTAATGAACCATCTTTAGTAACTTGGCTATCTCTAAATGAATATTTTTCAGCATGCTCACAGAGTTGCCTCTAAATTCTTATTAGCTACTAAAGTCATTTCAGGAATAGTTACATTGTAGTTTTTAAAATTATGCAACTTAAACGGCTTTTTTTTTTCTTTTTTTAAGATTTTATTTATTTGACAGAGAGAAACACAGCCAGAGAGGGAACACAAGCAGGGGGCATGAGAGAGGGAGAAGCAGGCTTCCTGCCTACCAGGCAGCCCGATGTGGGACTCGATCCCGGGTCTCCGGGATCATGACCTGAGCCGAAGGCAGACGCTCAACAGAGACATCCAGGTGCCCCATTAAATGGCTTTTTAAAAAAAGTTTATACATTTATTTTTACACCCAATCCATATTGGGCTCGAACTCACAACCTCAAGGATCAAAAGTTGCATGCCCTCCTGACTCAGCCAGCCACATGCCCCATCACAAATGGCCTGGTTTTTTTTTTCTAAAAAAGATTTTATTAAAAAAAAAAAAAAAAAAAAAAAAAAAAAAAAGATTTTATTTATTTGACAGAGAGAAACACAGCTAGAGAGGGAACACAAGCAAGGGGAGTGAGAGAGGGAGAAGCAGGCTTCCCGCTGAGCAGGAAGCCGATGCGAGCTCAAAACCGGGACTCCGGGATCATGACCAGAGTTGAAGGCAGTCGCTTAACCAACTGAGCCACCCAAGCACCCCCTGCAAATGGCTTTTTTTTAAAATAAATTACTTTAACAAAAGAGAAAGCTTAGAAAATTAGGAAAATAAGTATCTAGTGCCTTATTTGTTGTTTTATAGCAAAATATATCCTTGTGGGCTGAGAAACATTAAAAATACTAGGAATTAAGAAAAAAACTTCTCACCAGCTTGACTGCTTTGTTATACATTTTCACATAGCTCTGAGAAAGAAGAACTTCCTCAATTTTGAAGGTCACTCCAGTAAAGCTCAGCTGTCGAGCAATGTACATTCCTCTAAGCTTCATATCCATAGCAACTATTTCCATGGCACCAACACCTCTGAATAAAATTAAAACACACAGTAACTATCATTAAATATAGTAGGACTTTAATATAAGTGGAAAAGGTTTTAGCAGTAACACCTCTTTTAGATTGCAACTGAGAACAGACAGTGTATACTGTAAAATGCTTTACCTCCGTTCTACTGCTTGGATAAAATCACTGAATTCTCTAAATGGAGTTCCCTCACCCCATATTCCAAGACGGTTCATATAGGCCATGTTTCGTGGTTCAGAAGCACCTGAAAAATCCCAAAACAAAACATTTTATAGCTGAACAAAATAACCTACACATATCTTTAAAATAAAGTAACAACTCACCAGTGGCACTAGCATAAACAACTCTGGCCTTTGGCAATTTGTTCTGAAGCTCTAGAACTGCTAAGCCTGTCTTGGTTGGCTTTGAAGAACCAACAGGACATAAGTTTTTTGCTTTATGACATTCATCAAACACTATCTGTACAAAATGCATTAAGGAATATATCACAGTAGCAAGTATCTCTAATCTTCAAGGAAAACTTAACATTTATTTCAAGGCCTTGGGAAACATTCCAAATCTCTGGGGTGGTAGAGTGGGCCAAATTCAAGACAATTAGGAAGGGGAGAGATGCCATGGATAATAAGCCCCTGAGCATTAACTTTTTTTAAAAAATAACACCAACATACCCATCATCCGGTTTTGTCAAACCTTAACATATTTGCCTCAGATTTTCTTTTTAAGATAACGAACATAAATGAAGCCCTCTATGTGCCTATCCGTGACATCATCCCTCCTTCTCAAGTCTGAGAGGCAATCAAAGGACGTCGGTATTTACACTGACCAGATATTTCTTAATTAGAATGGAAGAAAGACTCCACTGTGGCATGGTATTTCAACCACACAGATAATTTTGGCAAATTCTCTACATAGAAGTACAATTGGTGACTACCTTAATAACCATTTGAAAAACATTCCTCATGTATGATAGTGAAGGTCTGCTATGGGCAAAAGGTTTAGAAATCACTAAGTTCACAGTTTTTGCCCTTAGTCTTCTCAGGTGCTTTACTATGTGAATATGCAGTGTGAGTCCCCAAAAGTGGAATATGGTATTCATCATAACAGGTGTGTACCTGTTAACATTTTCCTAAACTAGAAGCTTATATACTGGCCTCTTACATGATAGGTACAAAAGAGAACCCCCTTGGATGCTAGTAAGTCATTAAAGCTCTCATCCCAGCAATTTCAGTTAATCTCAGGATGTAGTTTTAAATGTTTATTTTTACATTCACTTTTGTGTCAATAAAAAATATAAAAATATTAGTTGTAAAGGATACCACTCCATCGAAGTCGTCACCACACCAATGCAGAAGTTGTTTTAATCTAGTTTTGTATTTACCACCAGACTGACTTTCACCAATAAGGGAAGAATAGGTAGCAAAAATAACACCCTTTTTCACGCTCCCATTATGTTTGGAAGAAATTTTTCCATATTTAAACTGAAAAAGAAGAAAAAATTTAACACATACACATTTTTCTCTGAAAAATTTATCCCACCCGAACTTCTATAGCAGGAAATTGGGGGGTCCATCATGGGTTTTAGGAAAGTCAACAGAGCCCCTATACACCACCCACTTCTTCCTATGTACACACATACGCATGCACCCACGTTCATATATATATACACACACGACTTCATGATACAATGATCTAGTTTTCATCAAAGACTCAAAAAACTTTTTTTAAATAAAGATTTTATTCATTTTATTTGAGAAAGAAAGTGCACACGCATGAGCAGGAGGAAAGGGCAGAGGGAGAGGGAGAAGCAGACTCCCCACTAAGGAGGGAGTTCGATGAGGGGCTCATAACCCCCCCACAAGAAAGTCACAATATTCCCACTCTACAAAAATATTTATTATGCACTTACTGTATGCCAAGTCACTAACAGTTCTAAGGCATATATAAAGAATTATGATTAATAGTTAATATACCTTCTTCAATTGCACACAAAAAAATTAAGAATATTTCTAGATGCCAGTTACATCTTTCTAGTTTTGAGCTGTGAGGAATCAGTCAAGACATAGTAATTTTACCTACTAATCCAGGCAGTCATACCCACCCAAAAAAAAAAGCCAACAATGAGCAGGGCAAATGAACCAACTTAGGGCTCACAAGGAAAGTAGATTTACACTTACTTATTTTCAAAGGGCTAACAGGGAGGTACCTGCAGGAAGTAAGTCTGCCTACTGTACTACTTCAGCTTTTGGTACACAGGAGGTCACTAACGATTTGCCAAATGAACATTAAGATTCCTATCACATCAAACTATGCTTTAGTTTTTGTTGTTGTTTTTTTAAAGACTTTATTTATGTATTTGACAGAGAGAAACACAGCGAGAGAGGGAACACAGGGGGAGTGAGAGAGGGAGAAGCAGGTCTCCCACCGAGCAGGCAGCCCAATACGGGGCTTGATCCTAGGACTCTGGGATCATGACCTGAGCTGAGGGAAGATGCTCAATGACAGAGCCATGTAGGTGCCCCTGCGCTTTAGATATCTGAGACACATTTTCTTCCATTGGACAGAACTGTTTTAACATGAACACAGGTACAGATACAAAAATCCCATGGATATACAAATATTCAAATCAGTCTCCAAGCCTCAACAATTCTTTATGTGCTGAGTACCTGTCCACACAGCTTTACTACATTGTACCCTTTTACTCAGTTATGAGTTTCAGCCATATAAGGTTACCTTAGAAACAAAGATAAAAAGACCACCAAAGACTGAGAATTCCATGACATCTGTTGTCAGAGACAAGGCCTATTTTGTTTGCCACCACACAACCGTACCTGGCATAGTACTTGATACACCGTAACCCACAAACCAAGAGAGGCTAGCACTCACTAATGCCTTCAGTGAAATAATTCATTTAATCCTCACAAAAACTCTACAAAGTAGAGTTGTTATTCTGTTATTACCATCTCACAGATGATTCAATATTTACTGAATGACTAACCAAATAGAAAACTTTCATACCTTGTTTAATGAATGAACCAAAATGTTTTTTGCTCCAATATCTCTCAAATCTCTTTCAGCATCATACTTTAAATCATTTGAAACACTGAACCTGCCACGTTAAATTAAAAAAAAAAGTGAATTAAATGCAAATTTCATCTAACAGTATTCAAGATAAATAAAAACAGGGCTTGACATTTAAAAAAAAAATACACCTACTAATCATTAAAACCCATCTCACATGCTGGAATAGCTATTCACAAAGAAAGCTTCCACAGTCTTCAGCACTTACCATAACGCTCTTTTTCTACTCAACAAGTAATTTTCATAGATAATTCCAGCTATCGTCCTTCCTTTTCCCACACCAGCACCATCACCTATTAAGAAGCCAGCACGATCTCCATTAGGTAGGAATGTTTCATGTTGCTGAAAAAGAGAAAGCTGATAACTAATCTACTCCTTTAGATACTGTGATCAGTCTTTCAAACACTACTGAGGAATATATTAGTGATCTTTGTACAAATGGCGCACAACTTGGCTCAGTATGGATACTTTCTTAATATTTACTATGTATTCTTTCTAGCTACACTCACATGCACCAGGTAACTGAAGTTACTGAAGTTAGCAAATTGGTTAGCATTCTTCTGTGTCTCTTTCAATGCCTGCATAGTCAAATACAAACTTAATCACACATAAATATGGAGGATGGTTAGCTATTTGGGTGTTACTTATTTTACAGAAATCCTCTCAAGAAAACTGCATAACTAATTCATGGTTTTGAAAGCCAGTATAACACCCAGACAATAATAGCACAGTTCATTCAAACAGTCACCAAAGTATGGGATTTTAGATCCTTTCTAGCATTCAGCAACCGGGGTTAAAAGAGCTGCAACAAATAGTCATCCAACCATCCCATGGTTGGATCTCCTTCATAAATATATATATTTACTTATGTATTATTATTTTTTAATCTAACAGTTCTATTGGACAGACTCCCAATAATGGAACTATTAGGTCAAAGAATATATATATAAATTTTTTTTCAAGCAAGCTCTACATTCAATGTGAGCCTAAAACTCATGATCCCAAGATCGAGTCATGCTCTATCGACAGAGCCAGCCAGGCACAATAGGATATATGTATTTTTATTTTTATTTATTTTAAAAGAGAACAGAAGCATATGTGGAAGCATAAGAGCTGGGTGTGGGAGAGGATAGAGAGAATCTTAAGCAGACTCCACACCTAGCACAGAGCCCAACACAGGGCTTGATCTCATGACCCTGAGATCATGACCTGAATGGAAATCAAAAGTCTCATACTTAACCAACTGAGCCACCCAGGCACCCCACATTTTTAACACACATCCCCAGTGAATTCCAAAAAGGTTATAACATTTTTCATTTCCAATTGAAATGAATCCCCTGCATCCATGCTACCCCTTTAATTTTTTAACACACAAGGGACACCTGGGTGGCTCAGTCGATTGGGCATCCCAAACCTGATTTTGGCTCAGGTCATGATCTCGGGGCCATGGAAACAGGCCCTGTATTGGGCTCCACGCTCAGCACAGAGTCTGCTTATCCCTCTCTCTCTGCTTCTCCCCCTGATCACACGCTGTCTCTCTAAAAATAAAAAAAATAATTTTCTAACACATGGAACTGGTAAAAATCACAAGCACAAGTTTTTCATTCAAGGAAAATTACCTCTGTGTTAAAGCAACTATACTATGTGGACTAGGATTAAGATAAACATACTGTACATGGTTATGAAACATTACTTACCTGGGCCGCGTAAGTGACTGCCTCAAGCTGTAATGCTGATAACCAGCCATTATCAATGGTTTCTTCAGAAATGGATGTTTTGTACCAAACATCAGGAGGAGTAACACTGGATAAAGAACTAGTTTCCACTACAGCATCTGGATGACGTAGGCCAATTTTTACTAAATGAAAATTTAAAAATACTTCATTTTAATTTTTCTAAATAATGCTCCCAGTTTTATTACATAATATTGCCATATTTTTGCCATTAGAGAAAATAAAAGTAAATAAGTAACTCTATGTTCCAGGATTCAAAAGGGCACTGATAGGTGGTAAATTACTATTTAAATGTGATAAAAGAACCAATCTATCAAATACTTATGGTTTAAATAGAGACCTGCTGATTAAAAAAGATCTGGAAAAATATCAACTTAGTTCACATCACCAGGTTCTCCAGTAACAACAAAACATAATCCTAGATTTGAAAATCTATATGAGGGATGCCTGGGTGGCTCAGTTGGTTAAGTGTCTGCCTTCGGCTCAGGTCAGGATCCCAGAGTCCTAGGATCAAGCCCCTCATCGGGCTCCCTGCTTCTCCCTCTGCTGGCTGCCATGCTTGTGCATGATAACAAATAAATAAATCTTAAAAAAAAAAATCTATTTGAATAAACCATTCAAATAGATTTACTTAATCATTACTAATTTAAATCATTTACTTAAATTAGTAAAACAAAAATTTGGAATTTAATTTTATTCTGAAAGGTATTTTTTTAAAAATATTTTATTTATTTATTTGACGGGGAGAGAGAGAGAGAGATCACAAGTAGGCAGAGAGAGAGGGGGAATCAGGCTCCCTGCTGAGCAGAGAGCCCGATGCGGGCCTGGATCCCAGGACCCTGAGATTATGACCTGAGCCGAAGGCAGAGGCTTTAAACCACTGAGCCACCCAGGCGCCCTCTGAAAGGTATTTTAATGGTAATCTTGGTTATAAAATTAAATAGCAACTAATTCCTCAAAATCCATTATGCGAATAGTTTTAAACAAAGGTCAGCAAACTTTTTCTATAAATAGTCAATTAATATTTACAGTTTTGTAGAACGTCTGGTCTATTACTGAACAATGCCACTGTAGCAGTGTAAAAGCAGCCATAGCCAATAAACAAACTCATGCGCATGGTTATTTTCCAATAGAACTTTATATAAACGGGCTATGGTCCAAATTTAGTTTGCTGACCTTGGTTTAAAAGGCCATGGATAAACTTTCTTTTATGAAAACTATTATGGGGGGTGAGGGAAACCACCCATTTCAGATACCACAATCTAAGATTCTTTATTATATACCTGCAACTTAATATGATTTTATAATCATTACTAATCTGAGCAAAATTAACTTGAAACAAAATAAATCCCAAGATTTTTTTACTCTTAAGGAACTTCAACCCAAATCGGTTCTAAATTTGCGTAAGGAAAACAACCCACAGTAAAATTTTCACGTAGATATTTTTAAATATATTATAGTTTAAAACCTATTACAGGGCATCTGGGTGGCTAAGTTGGTCAAGCCACTGCCTTCAGCTCAGGTCACGATCCTGGAGTCCCAGCATCGAGTCCTGCATCGGGCTCCTAGCTCCATGGGGAGTCTGCTTCTCCCTCTGACCTTCCCCCCTCTCACTCACTATCAAATAAATAAAATTAAATTAAATTTAAAAACCTATTACAAAGCTCTTGACAAATTCTGAGGTACCCAATATTGACAGATCCTAATAGATTAATAACGTGTGTGGGAAAGTTACTTAAGTTCAAGAAGAACCCGCAAGTGTTTCATTATTTTGACAGATCCCAACGACATACATTTTATTGGCATATATTCTGCATAGGTTTCTGCATGACCCATTTCTTCTTCATCTTCTTCCTCTGGTTCATCTTCCTCTTTCACAACAGGGACCTTCTGTAACACAGAAGGAGCATAATCAAAGACTGGAAGTGTAACCAACACATAAAAAAACTCTTCTGTAGGAATACTAAACAGCCGTCCAGTCTTGGAAACATGACATACCACTTCTATATTCCCTAAAATCTGGATCACACTTTGCATCTTTCGTGCTTCTCCAATGAGTACAGATAATCCATGACCTAACTCTCATCTCTAACACACCACTGGGTCACTACAGTGCTCCACCATCCTTCTAGCCACCAAAATCTCAAACTACTTTCTCCTTCAATACTGCCTACCACCCTCCCTAATGCCCAGAACTCTTTCTTTTTTTCTTTTCTTTTTTTTTTTATTGTTACTTAAATTTTTTTCCAGTGTTCCAAGATTCATTCCCCATTCCCCACACCCAGTGCTCCATGCAATAGGTGCCCTCAGTACCCACCACCAGGCTCTCCCATTCCCCCACCCCCCTCCCTCCAAGTCCCTCAGTTTGTTTCTCTGTCCAAAGTCTCTGTTGTTTCGTTTCTCTCCCTGGATTGCCCTACTTCCCATTTACTTTCCTTCTCCTACTGTCCTCTTTATTACCCCTTATGCACCGCAAGTAAGTGAAATCATGTGATACTTGACTTTCTCTACTTGGCTTATTTCACTCAGCATAATCTCTTCCAGTCCAGTCCATGTTGCTATAAAAGTTGGATATTCATCCTTTCTGACGGAGGCATAGTATTCCATTGTATATATGTACCACATCTTCTTTATCCATTCATCTGTTGATGGGCACCTTGGCTCTTTCCACAGTTTGGCGACTGTGGCCATTGCTGTGATGAACATTGGGGTACATACCCAGAACTCTTTTTAACCTCAGTCTTCATTTTAGTTCCAGGAACAGAAAGACCCAAGAGATTTGGGGAGCAAAAGTGGATGAGCCCCAGCAGCTCATCCTAAACCCTCAATGCAAGAAACTCTGTTGAAGTTACACATTCCACCCTCATTTCAGTGCACCTTCAATTCAACTGTCTTCCTTCCACTGGACACTGAAACCAAAACCCCAGAAAACTCTGGATTTAAAGAGTTCTTTTAAAGGACAGATAATCTACTTCAGACATCTATGCCTCCAAACAACAACAATCATATATAAGACAGCCAAGCTCTTACTCTCCAAACCCTAGCACACCAAAAAATGCAATGGGGAGCTCTTACTAATTAAACCAGGAAAACAGGAATGAAGCCAGACTATCCCAGACAACTTGAGTGAATGGTTACCCGTCACTTGTTCCTTTGTTTCTTCACAGAATCTTAAAGGGGTAAGGTACAGAGGAATAGGGGAACAGAAAATACCCTAACTAGCTTCCTTTCACTACAAGTAAAACCATCAGCAAAGCTCTTTATTAATGTGCTTGTTTAAGAAAAACTACAAAGAAAAAGCTGTGAAACCCAATATATGTAGAAAAGAAGAAAAAAAGGAAGAGAAACAGTCAGGACCTATAAGCAATGCCAAGAACAGCAAAGCCTTGAAAGCTAAGGGCAGGCTTTTTGATTTCTTTTTCTTTTGTCTAATATATGATGGCACAGAGATGCTC
Source organism: Spilogale gracilis (assembly GCA_004023965.1). Classification (NCBI taxonomy): domain Eukaryota; kingdom Metazoa; phylum Chordata; class Mammalia; order Carnivora; family Mephitidae; genus Spilogale; species Spilogale gracilis. The sequence goes on from PITA01002979.1 coordinate 94,566, forward strand.
AATACAAGTGGGAAGTAGAAGGGACATGATATATAAACATCCAATCAACATCAATCCATGAAATCCTCAGGAAAAAATCCAACACACTTCTGAATGCTTAGAAAGTTTGCCAAAATAAAACTTGATTTCAGAAAACTGCAGACAAAATGGGGTTGGCCAAAGAAACAGATGTAAATCCTCATTCTGCTGTTTTTTTGTGTGGCCTCAAGCAAATCACTTAAATTCTGGCTCCTCCCCATCTCCACATTCACCCCTTTCCCCACCTATTAAATAAGAATGCATACTAAATGACCAGCCTTCTGTTTCTATCTCATCTTTCCATACCTGAACTGGAAAAAAAAAAAAAAAAATTACAAAGAGTGTAATTGGAAAGTAAGTTGGTGATACTGTCTGGTCACAAAATCCAGGGACCAGACAGGTAAATTTCTAAGCCAGTAAAATAGCAACTGAGGGTACCACGCTTAGGATCAAGGAGATAATCATGAGGGGGAGAAGGGAAAGACTGTGGTACCTAAGGAAGGCCTGCCCAACACACAAAACACATATTCACTACCTGAGACGTGCTTTACTAGGTAGGGAATGTGGACCCATGGTTGTCAGGTACCCTATTTTTCAGAAGAGCCTGGAGATCAGGATTTCTTTTTTTTTTTTTTTTTTAAGATTTTATTTATTTGACAGAGAGAAACACAGCCAGAGAGGGAACACAAGCAGGGGGAGTGAGAGAGGGAGGAGCAGCCTTCCCGCCGAGCAGGGAGCCGGATGTGGGACTCAATCCCCGGTCTCCGGGATCATGACCTGAGCCGAAGGCAGTCGCTTAACCAACTGAGCCACCCAGGCGCCCCGAGATCAGGATCTTTATGTGGTAGCAACAAATTGAAAAATTTTCAAAATATTGTGGAGGCCAAACAAAACACATCTGTCCACTGTATCTGGTGCACAGTCTACAGTTTGTAAACTCTGCTACGTGTTTCTTTTCTTTAAAGTAAGATCTATTCCCAACGTGGGGCCCGAACTAAAGATTTCAAGATCAAGGGTCACATGACGCACTGACTGAGGCAGCCAGATGTGCCCGTTAGATGTTTCTTAACTTCAGGTCAACACAGTACTTTTGGTGTATTGTGGGCAAACATGGGCTGGAATGGGAATCTGAGCACTACATACATTTCTTAAAGAAAAATGCAATCTTACCCCTAAAAATCAGTTTCCACGTAAGTTTCTGGCACAGAACTATTAAGTAAGCTGGCTCCTGCCAGCATTCATTCTCCTGGTCCCTGTTCAAAATTCAGTCACAGATTGGTGTGCTGTCTTTCCAATTCCATATTCCACCCTCAAGTCCTATCAATCCTTTGGTACTGTTACATGCAGTCATCTCCTATTTTCCTTTTCCCTCACCTTTTTCCAATCCTCTTTGCAGTCCCCCAAGTTTAGTCTCTTAATACCTCCCTTCTGAGGGGCACCTGGGTGGCTCAGTTGTTGAGCATCTGCCTTTGGCTCAGGTCATGATCCCAGGGCCCTGGGATCGAGCCCCACACCAGGCTCCCTGGTCGGCAAGAGGCCTGCTTCTCCCTCTATCCCTCCCCCTGCTTGTGTTCCCTCTCTAGCTGTGTCTCTGTCAAATAAATAAGTAAAATCTTTAAAACATACCTCCCTTTTGGAGTACTTAACCAACCTTCCAATCTGCCTCTCTTCCCTACCTGACTCACCCTGAATCACTAACAGGATCCTCCACTTCCAGGGACCCCCACTGGTGGTACACCAAGTCCAAAGTCTTTTGTTTTTTTGGTTTTTTTTTTAAGATTTATTTATTCATTTGAGAGACAGCCAGTGAGCATGTGCATGCACGCAAGCACTGAGTGGAGGGAGCAGAGGGAAAGAATCACAAGTAGATTCCCTGCCAAGTGCAGAGCCTGGATCTCACAACCCTGAGATCATGACATGAGCAGAAACCAAGAATTAGGCGCCTAACCAACTGAGCCACCTAGGCACCCAAAGCCCAAAGTCTTTCAAATTCAACTCAGGACCCTCCACAGTACCAAAACCAACTATTCCAACTTCCTCCTGGCTTACTGTCATCTAAGCACATAGCCACCACCACCTCTGTGCCTATCAATGTTTAAGCTCCCTTCCTAAAATGTCCTCCAAACTCAACACCCAATATCCATTTTACCTGCTCCACAAAATGAAGTCTTGCCAGGCTATTTGAGTCCAGGGAGTTATTCTCTTCCTCCAATTTCATAATCCTAAACGTGAGTATCTGAAAGTACTTTTTTGTGAGTACGTGCAATGTACTTTTTGCTGTACCTCTTCCTCCAATTTTATAATCCTAATTGTGAGTATCTCAATGTACTTTTGGCTGTACTTGATACTACTTAAACCATGTGCTTGTCAAACTGTGTTTATGGAAGGGGGCGCCATGTAGTATGCCTCTTGCACAAACCCACCACATACATGTAGTGTTACACACAGCACAGTTAGGAAATAAATGTATGGAATTAATGAACCCAAGGCATTTCCAAAATTTAAGGAAAAAATTACTTATAACTAGAACATTATATGATCTGACAACTCATAACTAGCTATATATTCAAGTTCAATCCCAAAATGGACACACTTATCAAATACTTTGGTTAACTCCATATTGTCTTTGTCTCTGATCAGATGAGAGTCACAATAAAAGAATGTCAATACTGTGTGTAATACCAAACCCTATAAAATATGCAAGCTATAAGCACTTTGTTTAGTATGTCAGTTTGAGATTTAATGCTTATTCATTAGTTCATGTAGCTGAGTAGCCCCCCTTCACCCAAATGCAGCTTTCTGAGGGTTGTTTTAGATCACTTTTAGCCAAATAGACTTTCATACCACACAGTACAGATGCAGCTTTTGAAACTCACCATGGTTGGAGAAAAACTCCTCATTTTCATGTCGTTTATCCATATTCTTGCTACTTCTTTATTAGAAGACTCTTTCTTTACTGTACCATTGCTTACATCAGCTAAGGAAGAGAGTTATTAGATTTTAGAACTAAAATCTCAGTTCTTTTCAGTAAAAGTTTTTTACTAATTTTTTTTAAAAAATTCAGGTTTAAAAAACGTGTTAAATCTAAAGAGTCAGTAAAACTTTACCCACTTCACAAACCAAAGAATACCAACCTGCTTGTCACAAACCTAAACTAAATTTAAGAATGAAAACATTAAAAGCTATGTGTTACCATGGAGCTAAGAATTAACCTTAGAAACCAAGTAACTTAAAAGAAATGTGTGTACAGGAAACTTTAGAACTAGTTATGAAAAGGACATCTTAAGTAGTAGTATTTTATTTGATAGTTTATTTTAATACAAATATCAACAGCCAGCATTACTTTGGGACACTTCACTTGGTTCATCAAAAACAAACAAACCAAACTGATGTTATCATCAAGACAGAATCAATCTCATCTGATACTTACTTTCGAGGCAAATAATTATTTCTTGGAAGAAAAAAAAATTGGGGAACTCTATTTTCTTCCTCCCCTCAGAATAAAGATCCAATCTTTTCTTCTTCTATACGAGTGGTTTACAAACTCTTTTAGATACAGCAAGAGAATCCCTAAATCTGAATAACAGGCCAAGTAGAATCGGTTGACTGAGTAGTCTTGAGCTCACAGAACCAGCCTGCATCCCTGAAGCACTCATTGCAGGTACTTGGGATTTCTCAGATCAGCGTGAAAACCACACTTTAACATCTTATATACTCTACCAAAAGGCAGGGAGTATATGGGAGACCTATCACTTGGGACTCCAGAAGGACTACAATGGAAGTATCAATAAAATAAGGAGGCTGGAACAGAGATAACAAATTTACGTGTTTAATGTAACTGGGGGAGAGCAAGTGAAATTTGGCAGAGTACAGAACCAGACCTCACGTGAGAGCTCAGAACCCCGACAGCCAAAGGGCTCAAGGCTCCAGAAGGGGCAACACCCACAGATAAGAGAGAGGAAAACACGCAAAACTTTGTTCTTTACAGTTTCATAGTTTTAATGTTCCCTTCCAGTAAAAAGATTACCCTCTGCTACAACACAAAAATATGCTTATTTTTGGCATTCACTTACATGTTTCTTTTTCAGCCCTGGTCTAGTCTGATAGTTTCTCAGGCTTTGACACAGGGATGGCCTTGATTTGTATTTTTTTGTCTTTTAAAATTACTCCACTGGATGAGGGAGATGTTACTGTACTAAGCATTACTTGATCAGCTCCAAACCTATCCTGTTTTGTTTTGCCTTCTAAACTTCCCTCAAAACAGCACAGTCTTTAAATTGTGAGAATATGTGCTGATTTGAGAAGTGGAATGCTCAGAAGCCACTCACATAAAAGCAGGTGGGTTTCTCCTCAAACCCAAAGACTTTAATAACAGCTGTTTCCACTAACTGCTGATCATCCAAGACTCCCAGGAATCATTTCAGATGTTGCCCTGGCACCTGAGCTAGGTCAGGGCCATGCTCCTGATCTCCATGGTGGATCAGAGTAAAACTCAGTCCTAAGACAGTTCAAATGACTTCTTAATGGACATATGGTTGTCAGGCTGCAGTTAGTTCAGGACAATGACCCTGAGAGTAAACTACAGCCATAAGGACACAATAACAAAAGATTAAATAATTTGATTTTTTTTTTTAAAGATTATATTTATTTATTTGACAGAGAGAGAGAGAGAGATCAGAAGTAGGCAGAGAGGCAGACAGAGAGAGAGGAGGAAGCAGGCTCCTTGCTGAGCAGAGAGCCCGACACGGGCCTCGATCCCAGGACCCTGAGATCCTGACCCGAGCCGAAGGCAGAGGCTTTAACCCACTGAGCCACCCAGGTGCCCAAATAATTTGATATTTTTATCTGTCACTGGAAACAAAGATCTGCATCACCCTACAGACACTTCTTGGTCACTGCTTTAGAATGCCACAGCCCTATACTTCACGAGCACAAGCACAATTTCCAAGCAGTCCATTCTGCCACAAAATTATATATTGGTCTGTATCAGTTATTAAAACTTACCTCCCTATATTAGAAAAATAAGGCAGCTGTTTGGAAAGAGGAACTGTCTGTTTAATACCTATCAGGTCATTACAAAACCCTAATAAAATGCTATTTATGTACTAGTATGCATACTCAGGAACCTTCATTCTATCCCCTAATCCAAACATACAACAATCCCAAAGAAATTTAGTTAAAAAAAAAAAAAAGGCACCCATTCCTATGCTAAAACTATAAAATGGTCAGCTCAGAAGGTCAGTTATCATTTCCAACTGTGCCCACCACAGTACTGTTACATAACAGGTACTCAAATACACTTCAAATGAATGTAGAAGGGAAGGAAAGAATATCCTTCTTAAGAGTTCATGTTTTTCAGCTTTTAAAACTGTACAAGTGGGCGCCTGGGTGGCTCAGTTGGTGAAGCAACTGCCCTCGGCTCGGGTCATGATCCCGGAGACGCAGGATCGAGTCCCACATCGGGCTCTCTGCTCGGCGGGAAGCCTGCTTCTCCCTCTCACTTCCTCTGCTGTGTTCCCTCTCTCTCTGTGTTTCTCTCTGTCACATAAAATAAAATCTTTTTAAAAATAAATAAATAAATAAATAAATAAAACTGTACAACCAAAATTTGATGTAATCAATATTTTAAAATATACCTAATAATTCTATTTTACCCTTAAAAATTACCTTACTAAATATGAAGCTTCCTCTGAACACTGTACTCAAAACTATAACCTCTTCCTGCTGCACACCTCACTTTCTGCTTCTCTCCAAGTGCTTATTCCTTTTTTTTAAAAAAGATTTTATTTATTTGCAGAGAGAAACACAGCCAGAGAGGGAACACAAGCAGGGGGAGTGAGAGAGGGAGAAGCAGGCTTCCCGCCCAGCAGGGAGCCCAATCTGGGGCTCGATCCTGTGTCTCAGGATCATGACCTGAGCCTAAGGCAGTCACTTAACCAACTGAGCCACCCAGGTGCCCCTCCAAGTGCTTATTCTTTATTCAGACACACTATATAACTTCTTTATTTTGTTTATCTCTTTCTCTCCACTAGAATGCAAGCTGCATGACAACAGAGATCTCAACAGTTCTCTTCCCAGACATAGCCTCAAAAGCCCAAAACAGTTCTTGGCATATAGTAGGCACTCAAAAAATATTTGTTGAATAAACAAGCAATAACACTCTAAAGAAAAACTAACAATAAAATCTATATATTTTATACATAACTTTTTTTTTTAATAAAGATTTTATTTATTTGACAGCGAGAAACACAGTGAGAGAGGGAACACAAGCTGGGGGTGTGAGAGAAGGAGAAGCAGGCTTCCCGCCGAGTAGGGAGCCCAATGTGGGACTCGATCCCGGGTCTCCAGGATCATGACCTGAGCTGAAGGCAGTCGCTTAACCAACTGAGCCACCCAGGCGTCCCTATACATAACTCTTTAAAAATGTAATCAAACAGGTGAACTTTTCCCTTTAAACCCCATCCTTAAAGGATTAGCTTGTTGTGACTGTTTAACAACTCTGCGAATATACTAAAATCCACTCAACCATGTACTTTAAAAGGATGAATTTCATGATATGTATATCTCAATAAAGCTGTTTTTTTAAAAAAAGGATATGATGGCTCATCCTTAAAAAAATTAAAAAAAAAAAATATATATATATAGTAAGGGGCGCCTGGGTGGCTCAGTTGGTTAAGCGACTGCCTTTGGCTCAGGTCATGATCCCAGAGACCCGGGATCTAGCCCCACATCCGGCTCCCTGCTCAGCGGAAAGCCTGCTTCTCCCTCTCTCACTCCCTCTGCTTGTGTTCCCTCTCTAGCTGTGTTTCTGTCAAATAAATAAATAAATAAAATCTTAAAAAAAAAATAAAAGAATTATTTTGGGGCATCTGGGTGGCTCAGTCATTAAGCATCTGCCTTCGGCTCAGGTCATGAACTGAGGTCCTGGAATCGAGCCCTGAATCAGGTCCCCTGATTAGCAGGAAGCCTGCTTCTCCCTCTCCCACTCCCCTGCTTGTGTTCCTGCTCTTGCTATCTCTGTCAAAAAATAAATTCTTAAAAAAAAAAAAAAAAAAGTGGGGCGCCTTGGTGGTTCAGTGGGTTAAAGCCTCTGCCTTCGGCTCCGGTCGTGATCTCAGGGTCCTGGGATCGAGGCCCATATCGGGCTCTCTGCTCACAGGGAGCCTGCTTCCTCCTCTCTCTCTGCCTGCCTCTCTGCCTACTTGTGATCTCTGTCAAATAAATAAATAAAATTTTTTTAAAAAGTGAATTATAATGAAAACGTATGTATCTTATATTTCTTAAAAAAGATTTTTATTTATGTGAAAGAGTGCACGTAAGCAGGAGAGGCAGATGGGGAGGAAGAGAAAAAGCAGACTCTGCACTGAGTATGGAGGATGATAATGCAGGGCTCAATCCCAGGACCTGGAGATCATGACCTAAGCCAAAAATCAAGAGCTGAATGCCCAACCAACTGAGCCACCAAGGCTCCCCCAAAATGAATGTATTTTAAAAGAGAATTCATTAAATACACAACTACTCACAAGCAATAAAGCCAATGACAGGTAAATAACCAAACTGTAACAGTTAGAGTTAAAGCAGTAAAGTATCAGTTTAAAGCTAGTTACCTCATACATGGTCCAAGGACCACCAGCAAGAGCACCTCCAAAAAGCTTGTTAGAAATAGAGTCTTGGATCCTACCTCACCTACCAAATCTGATTCTGTTTTTCAACAAGATCTCCATGTGATTCATAGGTACTTCTCAGGTTTGAGAGTACTGATTTAATGAACTGAGAAAATGTTAACCAGTTATTTCCAATATATAAAACTCATGAGACCTCATGGTGTTAATTAATATAGCCTCCTAGTAATTCCACACTTCACTTCATGGTAAATACAAGAGCTTCTAAATATCTCCTTCTTTTGAAGTGTAAAATACTGCAACTGTACAAAGTCATACAGATATGCCCTTCACACCCAGTTCTTTTAGGATCCAAGGAAACTCTTAAAAACATACTGACACATCTTACCAACAGGGAGCCAGTAGACACTGTTGAAAACAAATATACTTACTAGCTGCTGTTGCAACTGGCTGAGCAATATTAGCTGGTGGCTTCAGTTTCATGAGTTCATTCAGACTATTATTTTTTAGCAGATCCTTCAGCTGAACCTGGTCTTTTGAGGGTGCAGAGGTCATGACATTTCGTACTGCTGGTGCTGAGATTGAAGGGCGTGTGTTTGCAGTAGTCTGGATAAACTTTGTTAAAGTGATGGTCTGCCTATTCGTTGTTACAGGCGGTGTTTTAGTCATTACAATTGTAGATCCCAGGGTTGGAAGCTGATTTATTTGGTTCAGCACAAATGTTGTAGTAGATGGTGGCTGCTGCTATAAAAGAAAACCATAACACATCAGACCACTGAGGAACTATGGAACTCTCAATCGTGGCTTAGATCCACAAACACGGGAGGCCATTTAAACATCTAAAATGGACTTTAATTCTTACCTAAACACTAGTACTATATTTTTAATTAAACATGCCTAACTATAAAATACCAAGTTAAAACACATCATTTTGAGGGAGGAAAAAAGATATCGTAATAGTGTGACATTTTCTGTAATTATTGGGGCCAGCAAGGATAAAATGGGACTATCCTAAGCAAGCTCCGATGTGTAATGCTATATACATATAATACAAGGATGAGGAACAGAAAGACTTTCTAATCCCAGCACTGCTCTCACTTCGGCAAATCTCTTCACCCCCGGAGGCCCAGGTTCTCTGGGGTCCTTTTTGCATTGCTAGCATTCTATGATTCTTGTCCAGTGCTTTGTTTGCTATCATACAGACTAAACCAATTGTTTCGAATTTAGAAGATACAACCACCAAAGCAAGGTTTTAAATACCTACGTTGTATGAATGATCCAGCCAATCCACCAATATCACATATTGGTGATATACTGGTGATAATATGGGTACTACCTTTGAGCCTAAGACAAAGCTACATAGCATTTTATTTTTTATAGTTGGGAGTAGAAGGAGACATTAGGAATTGGACAAAATGGAGGAAAAAAAGATTAAAGATTGGGAGGATGATGATGTGTCTGTGACTACAATGGCCTGAAGTGCAGTCAAGATATTTTTAAATTTCAGTCTATTTCTACTTCCTTTCTTTCTCAAACTATTTGCTATGTCCCATGACTCTTATAACAAGAATCTTAGAGATTTTTTTTATTTTTTAAAGATTTTATTTATTTGACAGAGAGAAACACAGCAAGAGAGGGAATACAAGCAGGGGGAGTGAGAGAGGGAGAAGTAGGCTTCCCACTGAGCAGGGAGCGTGATGAGGGGCTCAATCCCGGGACTCTGGGATCATGACGTGAGCTGAAGGCAGACGCCCAACGACTGAGCCACCCAGGTGCACTGAGATTTTTATTTTTTAAAGCAGGCATCTTTGGGCTGTCCAGCTGGCTCAAACGTAGAGTATTTAATCGTAGAGTACTGAACTCTTAATCCAGCGGTCCTGAGTTCAAACCCCAGGCTGGGCATGGAGCCTACTTTAAATAAGTAAAGCAGGCAACTTTTTTTATTCTTTTAATAAAAAAGATTTATTAATTTAAATAATCTCAACCCTCAATGTGGGGCTCAAACTCACAAGCCCGAGATCTGGACTGCCAGCTAGGCATCCCACAACTTACCACTTTTAAGTAAAATTCTCAACAATCATTTACCATAAGTTATCGATTATTTATTTATTTTTTATTTTTATTTATTTATTTATTTATTTATTTATTTATTTTTTAAAGATTTTATTTATTTGACAGAGAGAAACACAGCCAGAGGGGGAACACAAGCAGGGGAGGTGAGAGAGGGAGAAGCAGGCTTCCCGCTGAGCAGGAGGGCCCAATGTGGGACTCGATCCTGGGTCTCCGGGATCATGACCTGAGCCAAAGGCAGTCACTTAACCAACTGAGCCACCCAGGCGCCCCAAGTTATCGATTTTTTAACCAGGCTGTCCAATAATTTTATATGCTTGACTTGTTAGTAATTGCTATGTTTAAGGTAAAATCAGAGAACTCTATATTCAAAGCACAATTACTATTACATAAAAATCACATATACCAAAGGACAAAAGCTGAAATCAACAAGGAAAAATGAGATGTGTAGTGGAATAATATGTAACTCATCTTTACTTTGTGATTTTTTTATTACTTGTAATAAGTAAATTCAAAAAACTTTGTTTTGTCTTAATTACCTTTCTTTTTTTAAGACTTTATTTATTTGAGATAGTGAGAGAGAGAGAGCATGCGAGGAGAGAAAGTCAGAGGGAGAAGCAGACTCCCTGTGGAGCTGGGAGCCCGACGTGGGACTCCGGGACTCCAGGATCATGACCCAAGCTGAAGGCAGCGGCTTAGCCAACTGAGCCACCCAGGCACCCTGTCCTAATTATCTTTTGATCAATGAAACTATGAGAAGAATGAAAGAAATGTTTTTTCAAATAGGAGCTGCAAGTAGCATATTGGAAAGTAGCAAAAAACACAACTACTAAGACAAAACTACTTCATATTAGAGGTTATTTTCTTACTAAAATTCAAAACCATTTTAGCAGTCACACCAAATGTAAATCATTCTTACCCTAACATTTAGTAGTGCTGGAGTAGGTACCGTCTCTGGTTCTGGTTTAATAGGAACTGATGCTTCAGTCTCCAAACCTAGTTCTAATGCACTAAGTTGTACGGACTAGAGAGAAAACAACATCAGAGAAAGAATAAAAAATGATGGCAATGAATTCTGTGAATTCTGTTTCAAGAAAAGATGTATTCAGTAAAACAAAAAAAAATCTCAACTTTTACACTCAGATTGTAAATCTCTGATACCAGGTAGGAACTAATAATCTTTCCAAGTACATCTTCACAAAACTATACTGACACTAGAATCTTATTTTTACTTTCATAGAATATATATAGTGAAATCTCAGAAGAGGGTCCGTATAAAGAACAAAGACAATAGTAAGGAGAGCAACAAATCTCCTGCAAGAGCTCTAAATAATTCATCTCTTACTTTTTAATTTATGTATCAAAGCAGGAAATGTCTTTTCACTGCAAATACTTTCCATTTCATGAGTGAAAACTAACATAAAAATAGCATACACATGCTTTTTAAAAATGTCTTAATAATGTCTATCTCTATAAGTAGAAATTAAAATTAAGAAATAATCTACTTTTTACAGAGGCTTTGGAAAACTCTTACCTGCTGAACTGAAGGAGTAGGTGTTGGAGTTGCAAGTGCCGCATCTCCCCCATCAATATCAAAGAGGTCATTCGGACTAATTCCACTCTCACTCAAAGCAGCAAGCAGTAAATCCTGTCCTGGCTCCACCATCTTTAGAACAAAATATTTAATATTAACATAAAAAAACTTAATATGCCAATTATCTCTCTTCTAAATACAAACCAACATCTTCTACAAGATCCACCCATTTGACATTTATGAAGAATCTGCTACATATCAGGCAAGAAGGATGAAAGAGAAAAAAGTCTCAGATTCCAAGAAATTCAAAATAAAAATGAAAAGGACAGGGGTGCCTGAGTGGCTCAGTCGTTAAGCGTCTGCCTTCTGCTCAGGTCATGATCCCCGACTCCCGGGATCGGGCTCCCAGTTGGGCTCCCTGCTCTGCGGGATGCCTGCTTCTCCTTCTCTCACTCCCCCTGCTTGTGTTCCCTCTCTAGCTGTGTTTCTGTCAAATAAATAAATAAAATCTTTTAAAAAAAAAAGAAAGGACAGAGGAATATGTAAGTCACAGCAAGAGTGTTATGTGTACAAAATGCTGTGGAAACAGAGAAGAAATGCTGAACTTTGCCTGGGGAGAGAGGTTACAAAAATGACGGTGGACCTGAGTCTCAAGGAAGAAATCACCAGGTGGTTAAGGATCCTCTGGACAGCGCATTCAAACTTATGGAGATATGAAAGACACTGGTGCTCTTTAAGAACAATGGTTAAAGTAATTCATTGTTGGTATGGAAGTGCAGAAGAGTAATCCAAGCCTCAGGCAGGTGATGACAAGAAATGAGGAAGACTATCACCCACAACCTTACTGTATACCATGCCAGATTAATCCCATGGGTAGTGAGGGTCAGAAAAAGAGTTTTCAGAAAAAGAACTACATGACATAGTAAAATTTGTGACTTAGAAGGACTACTCTGAGAAGTATGGGAGCAAACTGAGAATGGGTAGAATAAGACCAGAAGCAGGGAGACATTTAAAGTAACTGCTATAGCAGACCAAGAGATGATGTGGGGCACCTGGTTGGCTCAGTCAGTTAAGCATCTGCCTTTGACTCAGGTCATGATTCCAGGGTCCTGGAACAGAGCCCTGAATCAGGCTCCCTGCTCAGTGGTGAACCTGCTTCTCCCTCTGCCCTACCGTCTCTCCCTGACCATGCACATTTCTAATAAATGAAAAAAAAAAAAAAAAAAGATGATGTGCTGTAATAACAGGGTGTGGAAGAAAGGGGGATGAATTTCAAGATATTTAGGAAGGACAAATTCATAACACTAAATTTATACAAAACCTAAAAATGGAAGAGAATATTAAATACACAAAAAGCATGACTTGGTGGATAATAAGAGTTAAGCCAAGAGAAAGTGAAAAAATAAACACAGCTCGGGAGATCCCCCAAAATGAGTTTTATAGTTTTGTTTTTTCCTTAAGATTTTCTTTGTGGGGGAGCGGGGGAGGAGGTAGAGGAAGCAGCAGGTTCCTTGTGCCAGATGTGGAACCTGATTGCAGGACCCTGGGATCATGGCCTGAGCTGAAGGCAGATGCCTAACCAACTGACCCACTCAGGCATCCCGAATTTTATAGAGTTTAGTGAGAGAAAATACCTATTTAAGAGCAAGCAAATACACTTTAAAGATTTTAATTGATTTTTTATGGGGGCTGGCAGAAGGGGAGGCAGGAGGAGAGAATCTCAACCAGACTGTGCTGAGTGTGGAGCCCAAAGCGGGGCTCAATCCCACAACCCCGAGATCATGACCTGAGCTGAAACCAAGAGTCAGATGCTCAACTGACTGAGCCACCCAGGCACCCCACAAATACATTTTAGATTTGGGTTTTCTTGGTATATCAAAGTAATTTACCATCAAAATGGATCTTTATCCATTTTTGTAAGGGGGGAAAAAAGCTTAACAACTTCCTTGATTTTTTTTTTTTAAAGATTTTATTTATTTATTGGACAGAGAGAAACATAGCTAGAGAGGGAACACAAGCAGGGGGAGCGAGAGAGGGAGAAGCAGGCCTCCTGCCGAGCAGGAAACCCGATGTAGGGCCCAATCACAGGTCTCCAGGATCATGACCTGAGCCAAAGGCAGACGCCCAACCAACTGAGCCACCCAGGCGCCCCAACTTTCTCAAATTTTAATGTTTGTCATTATCTGAAATAACCAATTTATATAAAAATGGAAAGCTACTTGTTTTTCCCAAAAAACTAATTTCGTGTTATATAAATAATACACTAATCTTTAGCTAGTTCATTTGTTCTCGGGCTGTGTGAAAGAATTAAATGTCAGTGTTTTCATTATGTCCTACAAAAAGAAAGGCATTAGCCTCTGTGACCATGACTTCTAACATATAAGAACTACTGTTTCAGGCGCCTGGGTGGCTCAGTGGGTTAAAGCCTCTGCCTTCAGCTCAGGTCATGATCTCAGGGTCCTGGGATGGAGGCCCGCATCGGGCTCTCTGCTCAGCGGGGAGCCTGCTTCCTCTTCTCTCTCTGCCTTCTCTGCCTACTTGTAATCTCTCTCTGTCAAATAAATAAATAAAATCTTTTTTTTTTTTAAGATTTTTAAAAAATTTATTTGACAGAGAGAAACACAGCCAGAGGGGGAACACAAGCAGGGGGAGTGAGAGAGGGAGAAGTAGGCTTCCCACCGAGCAGGGAGCCCGATGTGGGGCTCGATCCCAGGTCGCCGGGATCATGACCTGAGCGGAAGGCAGTCGCTTAACCAACTGAGCCACCCAGGAGCCCCAATAAATAAAATCTTAAAAAAAAAAAAAAAAAGGAACAACTGTTTCAAGTGAAAAGTAAAATATTTAACAGAGAAATCCTCTACTAGGTAGATTTATGTCACATAGGCCTATATATCATTTAGAAAGAATTTCTAGCAGAAACATGAATGAGTTTAAGGCAGACACCACAGACATCCAGAAATGAAACTCAAGGCAGACCTACTGTTTAAAGGGGGTCTTAAACAGCCCCAAGGAAGAAGAAATAGCCCAAATACTTCCCCAAAATTTTTCAGAGAAAGGAAAAGTCTATGGAAAAATACATTTTGAGTAGGAAGTAAAAAGGTAAGGAAATTGGTAGTCACTAAGTATCTTTTACAAACCTGCCACAGTGTTAGGCTCTTCCTGCACACTATGAGACCACAACCCCGAAAAAGATAGACATAATTTTTTAGAGATGAAACTGAGGCTCAGAAAGCTTAAAGTACCTATACCTACCCAGATCTAGACTGTTCAAATTCCCAAAGCCCATGCATTCTCTTCCCAAAGAACAGATCTAGAAGTCAATGTTGCAAACCTGTTTCAGTACTTAACTTTGGAATAAAAGCCAGTCTCAGGTTATAACAGGAACAGAGACAGATGATTGGATAGCAAGATGGAAAGAGTATGAAACGGCTGAACAGAGAGGAAAAATAGGAGAAATGTCCCAATACAGATTTAAAATAAAGTTTGGTCATTTTTCTAATATAGACACAGATAACTACACAAAGTATCCTAGCACACAGTACAAACATGTACCAAGAGAGCTAAACCCATGCTTTTTTTTTTTTTTTTTAAAGATTTTATTTATTTATTTGACCGAGAGAAACAGAGCTAGAGAGGGAATACAAGCAGGGGGAGTAAGAGAAGCAGGAGCAGGCACCCCAGGTCTCCAGGATCATGACCTGAGCCGAAGGCAGTCACTTAACCAACTGAGCCACCCAGAGGCCCCTAAGCCCATGCTTTAAAAACATTCAACCAGGGGTGCCTGGGTGGCTCAGTTGGTTAAGCGACTGCCTTCGGTTCAGGTCATGATCCCGTAGACCCGGGATCGAGCCCCACATCGGGCTCCCTGCTCGGTAGGAAGCCTGCTTCTCCCTCTCTCACTCCCCCTGCTGTGTTCCCTCTCTGGCTGTGTTTCTCTCTGTCAAATAAATAAAAATCTTAAAACAAAACAAAACAAAACAAAACATTCAACCAGGGTGCCTGGGTGGCTCAGTCAGTTGAGCGTCAGACTCTTGATTTTGGCTCCTGACACAATCTCAGGATTGTAAGACTGAGCCCTGCATCAGGCCCTCTCCTCAGTGGGGAGTCTGCTTAAGATTCTCTCTCCATACCCACCAACATGTGTTTACACTCTCACTCTCTCTCTCAAAAAAAAAAAAAATAAATCTTAAAACAACAAAACATTTCAATCCCCAAAATACTTAAGACCAACAACCTGTGGCAAAAGAGGGTGGTCTTGGCCTGCTTGCTCTGGCTAATCCTGACCCAGATTAATACAACTCCAGAGACTATCAAAATGGCTTCTTTTTTTAGTGACTATTGAAAATAATGATTTATTTACATTTGAAACAAAAATACCTTGTTTTAAACCAGTGACTCCTGAACGACAAATCGAAGAACTCTTGGAAGCCAAAGGACCCATTAATTCATTAGATGCACACCAAGCCCTAATTATTCTAAAGTATACAGAAATATCATTAATGAAAGCAACAAAAATCACTGAAAAGCATTACTAAATTCATGAGTTTTCTGAAATGTATTTTCTGAACAATGAGCGTTGAAAGTATAAAAATATCATGGAAGGGAAAAAATCTGGGGGGAAACAGTATTTTTATAAGAAATAACAGCACAATTTATAACACCATCACTGACCTACTGAAAATTCATTCACAGGAATCACAATTTGAGACCTCTGAGTAGTGACTTAGTAATTACAATGTCTTCTGCAACCTATTTAAAAAAATACTTATTTATTTCAGAGAGAGCATGAGTGAGGGGCAAAGGGAGAGGGATAAGCAGACTCTCAGCTGAGCAGGGAGCCTGACACAGGACTCCATCCCAGGATCCTGGGATCATAACTCAGCCAAAGGCAGACATTTAACTGACTGAGATATTCAGGTACCCTTTTGCAAGCAATTAATGAAAAATATCTTTGGTTTATATACATAATTTACACAAACAAAATCTAGGAATCCTTTCTTAGCCATTTGGGTACAAATTCTCTACTTGAACTTTTTTGCAGTGAGAGGGGGCAAGGGATACAGAGGAATATCTCTGCCTCTAAGTCCACTAGGCAAAATCCTTAATATTAAAAAAAAAAACTTAATATCAAATCATTCTCTTATTCTAAAACTATTACAGACTCACAGAATTTCAGTGTTCAGGCTGAGAGCCCTTAAAAGGTTGTATTAGTCAATCTTCTCCTCCTTACCATATACGTAAGATTTATTCTGAAGAGGGAAAACATTTTCACTTTGAACCCACTAAATACAATATAAATGCAAATACTGTTAGGTGTAAGAGAACTGCGTTACAGTGTCTATATAAAGGATTTCATACACCTTAGGACATGCAGCAATCCAACAAACCTGAAAGTTACCAACCCCAGAGTGATTCTATCTCAAAAAACGGAGG
>PITA01002979.1:111342-148361 GCA_004023965.1 Spilogale gracilis
AAAAAAAAAAAAAAAAAAAAAAAAAAAAAAAAAAAAAAAAAAAAAAAAAAAAAAAAACGGAGGACAAAAAGGTTCCATTTCTATCAAAAATACTTAGGAAAATACCATCTATTTCAAAATAGTACACTTATGAAAGCATCTATGATAAATAGGAAACAACGGCACAGTAGTGGAGAGAAACAAAGAGGCATCCTTGGCAGGAAAAGAATCCTGAGAAACAATAACCAATCAGAAGAATGAAAGGATATAGTTCCCACTGAGAATACCAACACTGAAACCTATCAACCAGGACAAGGTTTCTCTGGAGATCTACAGCAGACCTCTATAGCTCTGGGGAGATACAAGGGATCTACCTGCAGCAGTGGCAGCACACCACAGAGGCTGAGGAGACTATGAAGTCAGAGTATCTGGGTTCAAATACTGGCTACCTCATGCACCAGTAGGAGAATATGGGTAACTCGTGTGACTGACTCAGTTTCCTCATCTTCAAATGGGAATAGAAATAGAATAGAACCTATCTTACAGAACTGTTGTTGAGTAAATGTTATGCTATTAGCTATTAACTATTACTCTGATATTAGAATCATGTAAAAAAAATAGATTTTTTCCCACATCACTGATACAACAGTATTTCTCAGAATACAAACTTTGTTGGCAATCCATTCAATAACTTCCAAATGAATTCTATAAATACTAATTCCTTTTCGCCTGTGTCACATGTTCAATTTGTCCAGTTCATCAACTGGTGCATCTAGAGAAAACTGGTAGACTTCTTTATATGAGAAAGATATGACCTAGCAAGTATCTTTCCCTAATAACAAACAGGACTTTTTATTTAACAGCATTAAATATGTCTGACTTTTAACTCAGCTTCAGCTTTGCTTTTATGCAGCCCAGAGGTGATGACTGACATTTAGTTTAAGAAGTTGAAGGATAATGGTCCTCTCAAAATTCAGCTGATATAGTTCATAAACAACGTATTTATATAGTGTCTACTGAGTTATGGTTCTTTAAGATCATCAGGAGAGAGGTGCCTGGTGGCTCAGAGGGTTAAGCCTCTGCCTTTGGCTCAGGTCATGATCCCAGGGTTCTGGGATCGAGCCCCACACCCGGTTCTCTGCTCAGCAGGGAGCCTGCTTCCAGCCTCTTTCTCTGCCTTCCTCTGTGCCTATTTGTGATCTGTCAAATAAATAAATAAAATCTTAAAAAAAAAAGTAAGAAAGAATATGAAGAAATTCATTAATAAGGATTTTCATGACCTACAAGGGCAAAATCTCTAGTTTTTTTTTTTTTTTTTTTTTAAAGATTTTATTTATTTGACAGCGAGAAACACAGCCAGAGAGGGAACACAAGCAGGGGGAGTGAGAGAGGGAGAAGCAGGCTTTCCGCCGAGCAGGGAGCCCGATGTGGGACTCGATCCCTGATCTCCGGGATCATGACCTGAGCCGAAAGCAGTCGCTTAACCAACTGAGCCACCCAGGTATCCCCCAAATCTCTAGTTTTTAACAGCTATTTTTCAAGGGAACACTTGCTCAGTAAAGTGTGCCTCTCCCAACTCTCACTGCAAAACTTATAGGAAGCATGGATTCACAAAGCAATGTGCAGATCACGAAGTTTCAAACATGCTTTACAAAAAAAAAGCATGTGAAAGAATGAGGGTGTGTGTGTATGTTTGAAACCCCTCTCTTGGTTATCATCATCAAATTCAGATCCCCAGTCGTTTTGAGATTTACTACAGGGTTGGATTTTTTTTCTCTTTTAACCCTCAATATAACCCATGACTAAATACTACGTGTTATCTCACTGTCATAGTTGAAAAACTGAGGCTTAGAGAAATGAATTGTACAAGGTAACAACAAAGCAAATGTGCAGCAGAACTAGAAACCCAGGAGCTGAGGCGCCTGGGTGGCTCAGTTGGTTAAGTGACTGCCTTCAGCTCAGGCCATGATCCTGGAGACTCGGGATCGAGTCCCACATCGAGCTTCCTGCTTGGCGAGAAGCCTGCTTCTCCCTCTCTCATCTCTGCTTGTGTTCCCTCTCTGGCTGTGTTTCTCTCTGTCAAATAAATAAAATCTTAAAAAAAAAGAAAAAAAAAAAAAGAAAGAAAGAAACCCAGGAGCTATGACCTCATATCCCCCCAAAATTCTGTATGCTTAAGCCTACACCGTATTTTTCAAACTGGTGGTTGAGTGAGCTGTCAATTCACTTCGGTGTATCATTATCAGAATTATTAAAGATTTCAATACAGAACAGAAAACAGAGCATGTAGAGCGGACAAACATTATTTAAATGACTTAAGTTTTTGATTTGTGTGTGATTGTGTAAAACATGTCTTACCATGCAATGCAGTAAAAAGGTTTTAAAATCATTACTCTGTACTAAATACTGCCTACCAAGAATTAAATAAGTTAATGTGATGGGCTTTGTACTGTACTTTATCATAAAACCAGAGTCCCTGCTCTTTAAGAACCTATCCTTTCCAACTCTAGAAAATTTCGGTGGTATCCCAAGATCGTCCTTAATATTTACTAAGTTCAACCACACTTAAAGTACATCTGTCAACACAAAGACAACTGTAAAAAATGTTAAGATTACATCACTTTATTAATTAGCTATATAATGTTAAAACAATTCCTCTTATCAGAAAGTGTTTTTTAAAGGATTTTTTATTGTTTATTTTTAAAGATTTTCTTTATTTGGCAGAGAGAGGCAGAGTAGAGTGCACGAGCACACAAGCAGGGAGTGCCAACAGGCAGAGGGAGAGGGAGAAGCAGGCCCCACTGGAGCAGGGAGTCCATGTGGGACTCGTTCTCAGGGCCCTTGGGATCATGACCTGAGCCGAAGGCAGATGCTTAACCGACTGGGCCACCCAGGCGCCCCTAAAGATTTTTTATTTGAGAGGGAGAGAGAGAGAGAAAGTGAGAGCACAGCAGTAGAGGGAAGGAGGAGACTCACTGCTGAGCAGGGAGCTGGAAGTGGGGCTTCATCCCAGGACTCTGGGATCATGATCTGAGCAGAAGGGAGATGCTTAATGGACTGAGCCACCCAGGTGTCCCCAGAAACTATCTTTATCTTTATATCAACTTTAGGCAGGCAAAGCATGGGAACTGAGAGACTCATGCAGTCAGGTTACTTGGTAAGATCAGACCTCAGACATGAGTCTGGTGAGTGTTCACCATCTTCTTAGGAGGAAGTCTCAAATCAAAGTTCAATTTAGAAACTAAGAAACACCAAAACATATCTATAGTTTTAAACTTTAAGATGAATCATTTTCAAAAACATTTAAAGACTCTTTATACATTTATATTTGCATTACATTAAGTAGTACACAATTTCACCAAAGCCCTTAAGTAAAATTGCCTGACATTTGAGCTTCCAATGAATGAAGGGACTGTAAGTCACCACTGAGCCTTCCCTTTTTCTTTTTCTTTTTTTTTTAAGATTTTATCTATTTATTTTACAGAGAGACACAGGGAGAGAGGGAACACAAGCAGAGGGAGTGGGAGAGGGAGGAGAGGGCTTGCCGCCAGGCAGGGAGCCTGATGCTGATGCAGGGCTCGATCCCAGGATGCTGGGATCAAGACCTGAGCTGAAGGCAGACCCATAACGACTGAACCACCCAGGCACCCCTAATCCTTCCTTTTTAATACCTACCCAGCAGCTAAAGTAAAATGTACTAAAAATTCTATACACAATTTTGTGGAGTTATGTTATATTGGGAGATAAAAATGCAGAAGCCAAAGGAAAAAAATAAAGATGTTTTTTCTGGCAACATAAATTTTGGAAACAACTTTTTTGAACATGAAAATAAAATGTTCTCTTGCTTGCAAAATTACTGTCCCACGCAAGGCACCAACAACAAATTCAGCATTTTATCCTAGAAATTCTATACAAACTATCTTTTGGGCAATGATGATGGCTTTCCCAACAGCTTAAGAAAAATCACTTCTGACTGCGGTAAATACACGGGGGGAAAAATGGAATCCTTTCACAGTTAGTTGGTTTGTGTCTACAAGTGTTAAGTTTATTTTCCTCCAGGGCAACCCGGGGTTTGACAGCTTTCTGGACCCCCCTGGCCGACTTGGCAGAAGCCCTACTGCGTCTCTAAACGTGGCTGTCTAGAGAAAATAAAACATTTAACTCAACATAAACTGCTAACAATCAACTTTCAAAGGTCAAAGGGGACCCAGTTTTTAACCTTCCCTCAGCAACACGTGTTTAGTACAAACTTCCGGGTGAGGTTACAATTGGCTGCGCAATTCAATGGATAAAAACGTTGCTTTATTTGACTCTCATTTTCTTGCCCGTTCTTTCCCCACATTTCTCAACCAGCAACTCCCCAAAACAAAAGCTTCCTACAGTAAACGGAGCCCGCACAAAAAAGGGCTTCTCTGTGCGAGATCAAGTTAGTGGTCCGCAAACATTAACCACACAGCAGCACAAAGCCGGGGTAGAAAGGGGAGGAGCTGGATGCCAGGGCCAGGAAAGAAACAATCACAAGGGTTCAGGAACATCCAAATCTCCTCAGCGGTTAAACCGATCCCAAACCACTTCTGGGAAACCACCAGCATACACTGGTTTGGGGAACTTTGGATGCTCGTTACACTCTTACCGTAAGCAAACCCCCAACCGCCTTTCTCTACACAGATGCTTAGGGTCTATGAGGCGAGCGAGCTCGAGGCAAAATTAACCCAAGCACCCGGTGAGGCTTGAAGGTGGCCCCCACGTGTCCCACGGACCGCCTCGACGCCCTGAGAGCGAGGTAAACAGAAAACTGCAGGTGTGGGGTTCAGATTTAGTACTCCCCTGTCTCCTGCCGCACTCGCCCCAAACCAGGAGCAACCCTCAGGCAGGAGGACTTTTGAAGGATTGCGGAGCTCACTTTCCTGCGGGGCCGGGACCTCGCAGTCCCTAAGCGGAGCAAGGAAAGCAAGGAGGGCAACCCAAGTGGAGCCAGAGCCGGAGTCCGCAGATCCTACCTCCCCGCCCAAACTGGATGCCTCTGGCCCGGGACAGCGGGGACCCCGAGGCCCGAGAGCCCCCACGCGCAGCGACCGCAGGGCCCGGCACTGACGGGCGGAGGAAGCGAGCGCGGCGGGGCCGCCACCGAGACCTTGCCTCCGAGAGCCCTGGGGCGCGCAGCTGAGGGGGCGGCGAGGGGCGAGAGAGGCCCCAAGCCGGGGTAAGGTAGCTGCGCCCCCCCAACCCGGCCCCACACGGCCCCCTGAGGAGGGTGGGAGTGGGAGGCTGGCTGTCCGAGAGGACTGTGGAAGAAGAGGACTAAGAGAAGGACTTACTTTCCCCACAGGATCCGACGCCGGAACAGCTCCTCCCGGGTGGCGAGAGCTTGAAGAACTAGAGGCGACTGGAGCGGAGGCGGCGGTGGCGGCGGCAGCAGCGGCGTCCGGCTCTGCCTACCTCCCCGCCGCCATCTTGACGCCCCTCCCCCCAGTACCCCCGCCCCGCCGGAGGGGAGGGGGTGGGGCGACGGATGAGGCGCCGCGCGCACGCAGCGCGCGCCGCACGGCCCACGTGACTTCCTACCTTCCCCCCCACACACCCCGCTCCCCATCGCCCCCCTCCGCCCCGCCTCCCTCCTAGGTGAAGGAAGATGATTTCCCCCCCCATCTTGACCGCCCCCTGCCCTCGCTGCCAAGCATGGACTCCACCGGCTCCAGCCGACCCGGTACCAGTGGTTGGATCCAGGAGAATTCCGGAACCCAAACGGTCCATTACCGCGGCTCCGGGGTGGGCGAGGGGTGAGGGGGCCGGGTTTCCGAGAAGGGGGAGGGGGGAAGGCGAAGGCCTCCTAGGAGAGTCACGTGTCTACTGCTTCCGCCGGCGCTCGAAAGACCTCGCGAGAATTCCGTGCAACCCCCCCCCCCCGGCCTTTTTGCCCCGCGGGCTGTCGGGAGGAAGGTCTGCGCTCTGAGTTGCCACGAGGAGGTCAGCCGGTGGGCCGGGCGCATGCGTCCTACACCTGCTTTCAAAGTCGGGCTAGGAGGGGCCCGGAGCTATTTTGAAAATCGTTTTGGTGTGTGGCTTCGGTCCAGGAAGTTACCTAGTGGCGTCTGTGTTACTTTGGAAAGCTCTTCTTTACACAGTCCTTAGAAAAAAATGTTCGCGTATTCATTGCGTGTTCGGCTCGCTCAAAGCACTTTATTCAGTATGAAACCGCGGTATAACTCGGAGCCCCTCTACTGGTTCACTGCCATTATCCTACCCTAAGGGGTGTGACCAGAGTCAGCCCCGCTTCTTCTTCTTCTTCTTCTTTTTTTTTAAAGAGTTTATTTATTTGACAGAGAGAAATCACAGGTAGGTAGAGAGCAGGTAGAGAGAGGGGGCGGAAACAGACTCCCTGCTGAGCAGAGAGCCCGTTGTGGGGCTGGATCCCAGGACCCTGAGATCACGACCTCAGGCAGAGGCTTAACCCACTGAGCCACCCAGGCTTCCCCCCCCCCCGGCTTTTTTTCTGAACAAACTCTTGCTGTCAATAATTGCTGCAGAATAGGTCTGTCGCTACCATCTTTGGCTTTCCTGATTTCTTCTCCTCCTCCTTTTTCTTCTTATTCTTCTTCCTATTATCATTATTATTATTATTATTATTATCATCATCATCAAATAACCTAACAGAATAAACAAATTAACGTCTCGGTAAACCTTTTGTAAAGTCATTCCCAAAGCTGTTTGACTCCGTTGCTTAGGTAATAGGCACGCCTGGGTGATTCTTGCCCCCTACTGGTGGCGCATCCCACTGGCCTTGAGCTGAAAGAAACACTTGGAGTTTAAGGTGTGAGCTCTTCAAGAGAAAGTAGAGGGAAATAGGAGAGGGGGAAAAAAAGTAGCCGTGTTAAGATGATTATGAATCTTCCAACTCGGAGTCTGTATACAGAAGTATGTATTACATATGTATCTACATATAAATGAACATTTTAAATTGCTGACTAATCACTTTACTTTCGTTATCTCATTTCATCCCTACACACCAAAAAAACCTGATAAAAGTAAAAATGATAGAGTATCTGGGTGGCTCAGTGGGTTAAAGCCTCTGCCTTCGGCTCAGGTCATGATCTCAGGGTCCTGGGATCGAGGCCTGCATCAGGCTCTCTGCTCGGCGGGGAGCCTGCTTCCTCCTCTCTCTCTGCCTGCCTCTCTGCCTACTTGTGATCTCTCTCTCTCTGTCAAATAAATAAATAAAATCTTTGGGAAAAAATGCAAACTTGTAACTGTGACATTTCTGCAAAGAATCTAATTACAACCTATTACAGAGGAATTTGACCTCATCAGGGAAGTCAAAGAAGGGTTCCTTGAGGAAGTGATAACTGGACAGAGATTTGAAAAGTAGGTATTATGTAGGTAAAGAAAGAGGGAACTGCATTTCAAGAAGAGGAAACAGCATATGCAAATGTCCTGAAACAGGTGGGAGCCAAGCAAGGCGGGACAGTAATAGGGTGAGGGCATCGGTTAAGACATTGTCTCTCCGCTCCAAACCCAATCTTCCAGTCTGCAAAACTACATTTCTGCTTTGCCAGCATTTGCTTCTGCAGTAGGGAGTTCTGGAGAGAGATGACAAGGCTGGAGGAAGGAAAAGTTTCTTGTGAACCTCATCCCGGCAGTGTGTCTTCACCCTGGCACCGCATGTCCTGCCCAGAGCCGTAGCCCTACTCCCTTTTCCCCACACCTGCAGAACTAGCCTCACAGGGTCATCCTGTAAGGTCAGAGACACTAGCACCAGCTGAGCATAGCCCCCTCCTTGGAGTTGAGGTTTCAGCAACACGGACCCCATCTTTTACGTTTCTTAGTGACCCAACCTCTTCCCTTTTCCCCTTAGGCTGAGTGGTGGGAACAGTTTCCTGGAGTTGCTACCTCTGTGATGCTTTGAGGTTCTCTTTTCACCCCTTCAAGTTGCCTAGTTAACCAGTTAAGACCTAGTTAACAATTTTTTCAAAGGTTTTATTTATTTATTTTGGGGTGGCAGAGGGAGAGAGAGCATCTCAGACTCCCCACTGAGCACAGAGCCCAACATGGGGATCCATCTCATGACTTCGAGATCACGACCTAAGCCAAAATCAAGATTCGGATGCTTAACCCACTGAGCCACCCAGGGGCCACCTTACATTAATTTATCTCTATTCAAAACCTGGTGTAGTTTCTGCCTCCTGTGTGAACTTTGAGTGACATAGCAAGTAACAAGGAATTATCAGTAGGATTATAAAAATAGATGAAGGCCATTCTTAAAGAGCCTTTTGTAACTGAGTTTGGACTTTATTCTGTAGGCTACAGGGAACTCAGAAGCCTCCTATGTAGAGAACTGCTGGTTGGATGTGCATTCTAGAAGGATCACTCTGGAAGCAATGTAGCAGATGGATCTAAGAACTGGACTGCAAGTATGAGGAATAGACAGATTGAAAGAAGATAAGAACAGAAACTGAAATGGAGCAAAATTGTTGAGCAAAAGAAGAGGTCCAAGTTCAAGAAATATTTACACGGAAAAGCTAGCCACACGTCCTGGCTGGTTGGATGGGGGCTGTGGGGAGGGAGGAGTCTAGAATGAAGCCTCAGTTTCTCCCTTTGGTACCCAGATAGGTAATAGTGCCATAGTTGAAACTGTGACTTCAGGGAGACAAACATGTGAAAAGGAAGACAATGAGTTTAGCTTTAGATAATGTAGAAAGTTTTGCTTATCTATTGCTATGTAATAAACAACCCCCAAACCTAACCACTTAACATAACAACCATTTTGTTCTTTCTCATGATTCCACAAGCTAGGCTGGGCTGAGCTGGACAGTTCTACGGGTCTGACTAATAGTCACTTCTGTGACTATAACTAGGTGGGCTCAGCTGGTATGCTGGGACATCTGTATTTCTCTCTCTCCATGTGATCTGTCTAGTTGCCTCATGGTTCTTACCTGGTGGCTCTGGGCTCCCAAAAACCCAAAAGGAGAAGCTTCTAGCCTCTCTTGAATTTTAGCCTTGCAACTGACACAGTGATGTTTCCACCACATTCTATCAATTAACAAGGCCACACAAGACTTAAGGAAAGACAACACAAGAGCACGAATGGACTGGAGGGCACCTGGCTGGCTCAGGTCAGTAGAGCATGCGATTCTTGATCTTAGAGTTTTGAGTTCAAGCCCCATGTTGGGTATAGAGAATACTTAAAAAGAAAATAATCTTGGGCGCCTGGGTGGCTCAGTGGGTTAAAGCCTCTGCCTTCGGCTCAGGTCATGATCTCAGGGTCCTGGGATCCAGGCCCGCATCGGGCTCTCTGCTCAGCAAGGAGCCTGCTTCCTCCTCTCTCTGCCTGCCTCTCTGCCTATCTGTGATCTCTCTATTTAAAAAAATAATAATAATATGGGGCGCCTGGGTGGCTCAGTTGGTTGAGTGACTGCCTTCGGCTCAGGTCATGATCCTGGAGACCCGGGATCGAGTCCCACATCGGGCTCCCTGCTCGGTGGGAAGCCTGCTTCTCCCTCTCTCACTCGCCTTGCTTGTGTTCCCTCTCTGGCTGTGTTTCTCTCTGTCAAATAAATAAAATCTTTAAAAAATAATAAGAAGAATCTTTAGGTAAGAAAAAAAAAGTAGGGGCGCCTGGGTGGCTCAGTTGGTTGGGTGACTGCCTTCAGCTTAGGTCATGATCCTGGAGACCTGGGATCGAGCCCCACATTGGGCTTTCTGCTCGGCAGGAAGCCTGCTTCTCCCTCTCTCAGTCCCTCTGCTGTGTTCCCTCTCTAGCTGTGTTTCTGTCAAATAAATAAAACCTTAAAAAAAAAAAACTTAGAAAAGAAAAAGTAGGAGTGCCTGGGTGGCTCAGTTGATTAAGTGTCCGACTCTTGATCTCAGCTCAGGTCTTGATCTCAGGGTCATAAGAGTTCAAGCCCCACATTGGGCTCCAAACTGAGCATGGAGCCTACTTTATTTTTTTTTTTAAAGATTTTATTTATTTGACAGAGAGAAACACAGCCAGAGAGGGAACACAAGCAGGGGGAGTGAGAGGGAGAAGCAGGCTTCCCGCCGAGCAGGGAGCCCGATGTGGGACTCGATCCGGGTCTCCGGGATCATGACCTGAGCCGAAGGCAGTCGCTTAACCAACTGAGCCACCTAGGCGCCCCTGGAGCCTACTTTAAAAAAAAAAAAAAAAGAGTATGAATGGTTGTGAGGCATTTTTTTTTAAAGGTTTTATTTATTTATTTGACAGAGACACAGCAAGAGAGGGAACACAAGCAGGGGGGAGTGGGAGAAGCAGGCTTCCCACTGAGCAGGGACCCCAATGTGGAGCTCGATCCTAGGACCCTGGGATCATGACCTGAGCCAAAGGCAGACGCTTAACGACTGAGCCACCCAGGCGCCTCAATGAGATATTGCTCATTAGAGGCCATGAAAGTAAATCTATCATGAGGAATTTCAAGGGGCTAGTGGGATATCCAAGTGGAGATGTCTAGCAAGCAGCTGGGAGTCTACTGCTTGAGTATCTAGATGGGGTTTAAAACATGAGAGAGGATAAAACTACAGAGAACGCAGAGAGAAAAGCAGGGGGCCACGGACCGAACCATAAGGTTGTATATCTAAGAGGTGAGCACTTAGTGAGCCTGATGAAGGTCAGTCAGAGAAGTCAAAGCAGAACCAGGGAGAAATTACCTCATGGACACCAAGGAAGTCGAGTTTCAGGGACTGAGTATCCAGCGATGTCTAATGCAGCAGACAGCACCAGAATATGAGAAAAGCATCTATTGGATTTCTCACAATGGCAGACATCACAGTGAACAGTGTGTGTGTGTGTGTGTGTGTGTGTTACCTTTTTGAAGACTTTTTTAGCAGTTTTATATTCATTGCAAATTTAAGGGGCAGGTACAGAGACTTCCTATATGCCCCCCAACTCGCACACATGCACAATCTCCCCAATTATCAATATCCCCTGCTCGAATGTTACATTGTTACAGTTGTTCTAGACCCACCTTGGTATATTATTATCACCCAAAGTCTGTAGTTTACCTTGAAGTTCACTCTTGGTGGTGTAGGTTGTATGGGCTTAGACAAATGCATTAATTACATGTATCTATCTTATAGTGTCACTATCCTCAAAATCTGCTGTGCTCTGGAACATGTTTTAACTACTCAGAATCCATCTCTCCTTCAGATAGTGGCATTTTAATTTTTTTTTCAAGGTTTTATTTATCTAACACAGAGAGATAGGGAACACGAGCAGTGGGAGCGGGAGAGGGAGAAGCAGGCTTCCCGCTAAGCAGGGAGCCCAACGCAAGGCTCGATCCCAGGACCCTGGGATCATGACCTGAGCTGAAGGTAGACACTTAACGACTGAGCCACCCAGGCGCCCCATGGCACCTTAATTTTATCTCTCTCTTAAAGCCCATGTTGGTTTGGAAAGCACTAATCATTTCCCATACACAGCCCCCCAGAGTAGAGTATGTAATTCAGGTCTGGCCAGTTTGAATGCTGGATACACATCCAGGCCCCATCGATAGATTAGTGCCAAGCCAATGAGTTTTAGTTTCAGAACGTTACATTGAAAATAGTAGGAAAAAGAGGTGCCTCACAGGCTCCGTCAGTAAAGCATGTGACTCTGGATCTCGGGGTCATGAGTTCAAGCAAGGCATAGGGCTTGCTTAAAAAAAATTACGAGACAAGGGGTGCCTGGGTGGCTCAGTTGGTTGGGCGACTGCCTCCGGCTCAGGTCATGTTCCTGGAGTCCTGGGATGGGGCCTCGCATCAGGCTCCCTACTAGGTAGGAAGCTTGCTTCTCCCTCTCTCACTCCCAGTACAGATTTCCAGAACATTCCGACAACTCTTCATGCACAAAAAGTGTTTATTGCCGTTATTTGTTTGAATCATTGCTATAACCTGCCTCTACCTTCTCTAAAGTTTTACAGTAGCATATGCATAGAATAGTGCTGGAATGGGAGAATGAGATTAAGGAGAAGAGTTTCTGTTTAAAGTTTTCACCCTGTGTATTAACTTAAAATCATTGCTTTTGGGTTTGGTTTTATTTGGTTTGGGTTTTTTGGATCTTATTTATTAGAGAGCAAGACTGTGTAGGAGTGGGGAAGAGTTGCAGAGGGAGAGAAAGAAGCAGACTCTCCACGGAGCAGGGAGCCCCATGTGGGGCTCCATCCCAGGACCCCAGGATCATGACCTGAGCCAAAGGCTGGCACTTAACCAACTGAGCCACCAGGCATCTCTTTTTAAAATGTCTTTATAATGGATGCCCTACTATTCATTTTTGTAA
This sequence comes from Spilogale gracilis, assembly GCA_004023965.1. NCBI lineage: Eukaryota > Metazoa > Chordata > Mammalia > Carnivora > Mephitidae > Spilogale > Spilogale gracilis. The sequence goes on from PITA01002979.1 coordinate 123,587, forward strand.
ATTTCCCTTAAAAGCATTACATTTATGATATCTAAACTATTAAACACAGATACCCTATTGTCATGGGCTGAACTGTGTCCCCCAGGAATTCATATGCCAGAGTTCTTTTTTTTTTTTAAGATTTTATTTATTTGGGATAGAGCGAGCACACACACATGTGCGAGAGAGCACAAGCAGGTCAGAAGGAAAGGGAGAAGCAGGCTCCCTGCTGAGCAAGAAGCCTGATGCAGGGACTCAATCCTAGGACCCTATGATCACAACCTGAGCCAAAGGCAGACACCTCAGGACTAAGCCACCCAGGCGCCCCTAATATGTCAGAGTTCTAACCCCCCAGTACGTCAGAAGGTGACCTTGGAGACAGGATCTTTACAGATAAAATAAATTTAAAATGAAATCCTCAGTGTGACCTCTAAGCCAACATGACCATGTCCGTATAGAAGGGAAATCTGGAAACACGTGGGGCCAGGGAGAATACCCCGTGGAGATGAAGGCCGAGGTCAGAGTCATGTTTCTACAAGCCAAGGAACGCCTAGGTCTGTCAGCATACCACCAGAAACTACAGGAGAGTCATGGAACTGACTCTTTCCGACAGCCCTCCCAGGGAGCCAGCCCTGCCAATACCTTCCAGCCTCTAGAACTCTCAGGCAATTACGTTTTGTGTTTAAGCCACTCAGTTTGTGGTGCTCGGTTACAGCAGCCCTAGCAAACTAATCCAACCACTACGCACATCTCTCAGAAAGAAAACGATGTCCTTCACCCCTTCAAACTCACAGATTGAAGCTCTATCCAAAAAACAAAAGCGCACGCAGAAGAAAATTAAAAAATCACACTGTAAATTGAACAGTTTGATCAGTGCTCTTAAATCATCTTTAAGCTGACTTTTCAAACACCCTTACCGATCAATATATACATCTTCCATTTGCTTTTTCAATAAAGTTATAAGCTTTAAGAATTCCCAACCAGGGGCACCTGGGAGGCTCAGTTGGTTGGGCAACTGCCTTCGGCTCAGGTCATGATCCCAGAGACCTGGGATCGAGTCCCACATTGGGCTCCCTGCTCGGCGGGAAGCCTGCTTCTCCCTCTCTCACTCCCCCTGCTTGTGTTCCCTCTCTCGCTGTGTTTCTCTCTATCAAATAAATAAATAAAATATTAAAAAAAAAAAAAAAAGAATTCCCAACCAGCTGAAGAACTAGTTTATATTACCCTTTTTTTTTTAAGATTTTATTTATTTATTTTAAGAGAGAGACACAGCAAGAGAGGGAACACAAGCCACAAGCAGGGGGAGTGGAAGAGGGAGAAGCAGGCTTCCCACAGAGCAGGGAACCCGATGCGGGGCTTGATCTCCAGACTCCGGGATCGTGACCTGAGCCGAAGGCAGTCGCTTAACCAACCCAGGCACCCCATATTACCTTTTCTTAAAAAGGTATATGGGAGGGACGCCTGGGTGGCTCATTTGATTAAGCAGTTAAGCACCTGACTCTTGATCTCAGCTCAGGCCTAGAGCTCAGGGTCGTGAGTTCAAGCCCCACGTCGGGCTCCAACGCTGGCCATGGAACCTACTTAAACAAAAGGGGGGTGGTGCCTGGGGGGCTCAGTCAAACATCTGCCTTCGGCTCAGGTCGTGATCCCAGGGTCCTGGGATAGAGCCCCATGTTAGGCTCCCTGCTCAGTGGGGGGTCTGGTTCTCCCTCACCCTCTGCCCCTCCTCCCTACTTGTGTTCTTTCTCTCTCAAATAAATAGGTAAAATCTTAAAAAAAAAAAAAAAGATGTGGGATGGAAAGAAGACACACCCATTTAACAGATGAAAAAAAGACTCAGGCACAGAGGGTATTCATTCTGTATCATCTGATAACAAATTTTATGCTCTCGGCATCATTTTTGTATATTCTCTCCATGCTCAATAACAAGAAGGCTGACCACTCTCTCTTGAAATGCTACTTAATAGACAAGTTTGACTTCCTTCCAAGGACACCAAGAAAAGAATGGAAATAGAGAAGAAAGTGTTAATAGTCCAAATTACAGCAATTCCCTAAGATGCAATTTTGTAACTTTATTTTAGTCACTGCTAAATGGCTACCATCTCCAACTCCTACATCCCCATATGCTTTATATTCATTTTCTCATTTAATCCTAACAATAAGCCTCCGAAGTAAAGAGTATTGTTTTACTGTCACTTGCTTGACTTCCAAATATATTACATATATCGTGTATATATATATATATGTATATAACATTAATGTATGTATATATTTATATAGCAAGGGGAAGCTATATATATTATATATGTATATCCATACTTACATATATATTTGTATGTATAAATATAAACGTAATATAATAGAAACAATACATATGTGTTTTGATATATGTTTCATAGAAGAATGAGATGGATTTAGTAGGTCACAGTGGCCACCAGCTGAGGAATTTTAGGACCCACATGCCTCATTTGATAGAACCTTATAAAAACTGATGCTAACATGAAATATTTAACAATAGCGAAAGTCTGGAGCAAATACGAATGCAAAAATAACACTAGAGTAAGGAAAGTAATCTTAGCACTGGTGTGATTTCACCCACATGATGTAGCCATCTTAGGAAAGTGGGGATCATTAAGCAAACATTCCAGAAACATGTGACATTATTCCAAAATTCCAAGTCTCGAAATAGATTATTGTAATTTATGTAACTATTTGCAGTGATTAACTGTTCAGATTCACCAATCTATCTATCCTTGGCTTAAAACCATTTAGTGACTTCCCATTGGGCTTGGAATAAAACTCTGAGTCCTTACCATGACTTTTGCGTCAGTCTGGGTCTAGGAAAACAGAATTGAAAATAGGAAATTCATTAAAGAGGTAGTGGGAACACTAAGGTAACATAGCTGCAGGATGTAGCTCCCACTTGATGGAGAACAAGTTAGGGATGTTAGAGCTACAAGAATCAGAAGGGGAGCCTATACGAATCTGGAGACTGAACCAAATGCCACTGTGAGAAGCAGCATGTCATTACTTAGGTGACCATGATGAGAACTGCAAGCAAACAGTCATGAGTAAGGGCCTTTTCCCTCTCCCTGCCTTCCAGATTCCCCAGATTTCCTGATGACAAAACCTAACTGTAGCTGATCACGGAGCAATATGATTTTCAGCCCCACTATTGTGGAACAGAATAGAGAAAACTGGATTTGGAGGTGATAGGCCAGCCCAGCCTTCAAGGGCCTATGTGACCTAGCACCTGCCTCCATCTCCAGCCTGATTCCTTCCATTCTCCCCACCATGTGCTCAATTCCAGTCACACTGGGTGTCTTTTTCTTTCCCAATCACACTAAGCTCATTCCCGCCTCCAGACATTCACACATGCTATTCCCTTTACCCAGAAGTACCTTTTCCCTTGGATCCTATTTATTTAAGGTATGACTTAAAGCCACCAACGAAAGAGGATATCTCTGACTTCAACAAATCTACAAAAGTAACCCTCTCCCCACTCATGTTCCATAAAATCCCCCCATTTTCATTTTAGTCACAGCATTAATCACTATTTAGATTATCTTTTTTTTTTTTTTTTTAGATTTTATTTTTAAGTAATCTCCACACCCAACTTGGGGCTCAAAACTCACAACTCCAAGATCAAGAGTTGCACATGCTAGCGTGCCTAGGTGGCTCAATCATTAGCTGTCTCCCTTTGGCTCAGGTCATTATCCCAGGGTCCTGGAATGGAGTCCCAAGACATTGGGCTCCCTGCTCAGCGGGGAGTCTGCTTCTCCCTTTCCCTCTGCCCCTGCTCCTATGGTCTCTCTTGCTCACTCTCTCAAAGAAATAAAAAAATTAAAAAATTTTAAAAAAGAGTTGCACACTCCACCAACCAAGCCAACAAGTCACCTCTAAGGCTATCTTTTTAAAAAGTGGTTTCTTGTTTCTTTCTTCTGTAAAAAATATGGGGGAGGATCTGAGTCTTATTCATCATTGTATCTTTGGGGTACCAAATGGTGCCAGGTATACAATTTACTAAGTGTAGAATAAATGCATTTTATTTTATTTTATTTTTCTTAAAGATTTTATTTATTTGACAGAGAGAAACACAGCAAGAGAGGGAACACAAGCAGGGGGAGTGAGAGAGGGAGAAGCAGGCTTCCCGCCGAGCAGGAAGCCAGATGTGGGGCTCAATCCTGGGTGTCTTAAGCCTGAGCCGAAGGCAATGGCTTAACCAACTGAGCCATCCAGGCGCCCTGAATAAATGCATTTTTAAAAAGTTTTAATGGTTTTATTTATTTATTTGACAGAGCACAAAGAGAGGCAGGCTCTGCCCAAGCAGAGAGCCTGATGTGAGACCCGATCCCAGGACTCCAGGATCATGACTTGAGGGGAAGGCAGATACTTAACAGACTGAGCCACCCAGGTGCCCCTGACTCCTGGTTTCTGTGTAGGTCATGATCTCAGGGTCCTGAGGTGGAGGCCTCTGTCAGGCTCCATGCTCAGCGGGAATCTGCTTGAGATTCTTCACCTCCCCTCACAGGTTCCTACCCCCACCTCTAAAAAATAAAATCTTTTTTTAAAAAAGTGTCACTTTCTACTTTTCCCAGTGCTTTCACATACATCACCTTACGTAGCTTTCCTTCAACCTTCGGTGCAATGGTAGGGTCCTGGGCAATGGCGAGGACACCAAAACCTTCCTGGGAACCAAAGAGAGACAATGGATGAGTGACCTCTGCCTACAGCTCCAGGACGGGCCCCAGAGAAGAGCTGTAACTGGACACCTTCCCTGTGTTCAAAGCAAAGACTATCCAAGACCTATGTGATTCTCTGGGGGCTTACTTGGAGGGTCCTCCAGTGGGACACAAGCCGGGTTTGTTTCCCTGGGATTAAAGTAGCCACCTAGTGGACTCCAGTCTCAAAGCTGATCCAGGCCCTGCAATTAAACTGCTGGGTGATCTTGGGCGGCAAATAAGTTACCTCCTCCCCCTGGTCGCCTCTCTTTCTCCATCTGGAAAATGGGTAAGTAACATGGGCTAGGATTTCTAAGGTTCTGGGAGGTTCATCCTCTAACCCATTTGCTTAGCAGGAGCGGGGCCAGCTAGTTTTGAATACAGGAAGGATAGATTCAGTAAACTTTTCAAACTCAGGAATTAATGAATTAAACTGCTGGAGGAGTCAAGGTGCTGGAGACGCCAGACTGCTGGGAGAACTAGGGTTTGCAGGTCATAAGGAGGGGTCGAGGGGTCAGAGGTCGGTTCCGGCCAAACCCGAGAAGAACCGGAAGTCAAGGATCCGGTCCGCTCTGAGCCCGGGCCGCCAGCCGCGTGACTAAACTTCCCGAGGCGGAGCTTCAGCACCGGGAGAGGGCGGAGTTTGGGTCCTCCCAATGGCAGCACGGGTGTCCTCCCACCTCAGCCAATCAGCGCAGGGAGACGGTAAAATTTAAACCCCCTCCCACCTCCTCCGCCGGGACCTGTCCCTAAAGCGCTTGTAGAAAGTGCGGTCGCTTGCCCCGCCCCTGCTAGGGAGGGGGGAAGATGGGCGGGTTTTCCCTCCCGGGTTCGCCTATCACGGCAGGTAGCCCGGGGAGAGGCGGGCAACGGCGCCAATTAGGGCAGCAGCCGTATCTCAGCGGAGCAGTTGGCTACAGTTGTTGCAACTTTTTTCGAAAGCTGCGTTTCCCGGGAGATCCTAGGCGGTGACAGAGCCGGGCCATGGCTAGAGGTATTTGCCCTGGTGGTCAGCGCCGGGGCGGCTGGGGTCGGGGTTCGTGCTGGGCGGGGGACCAGGCTGGCGGGAGCGGCAGCCGGGAGGTGCTCTGCTGAGGTCTGATCGGACGGAGCGCGGAGACGGGGCTCGGAGCGGGGGGTTGTTGCGGAACCTCCTCCGACCCCCCCCCCAAGTCTCCAGAAGTCCCTCCCACTCCCATGCCTTGGTTTCCCCTTTCTAAAGTGTAGGCACCCGCTGGCCTGCCTCTCCAGAGACAACAGATCCATATGTCAAAGCTCTTCCGAGACTAAAGCGCAGGGCACCTCCAGGGAATGGATGTTACTGATACGAGAAGGGGGGAGGGCGAAGCTTCGCCCATTTCGGGACTCTCTTTTGCTGGAAAAGGAGGTGACTCCGAGGCCAGAACGCAGTAGTTAACCTCCATCGTGTCGAGCGCGTCGGCATGGACACCGCAGCAGGCGCCTTTCCTCTCCACGCCCTGAGTTACCTCATTTTGAGGGGTGAGATGTGTCCCTTGGCACCACCCGGGGAGACCTTTCGTCCTGCAGCTGGTCAGGACTCCTGCCCACGGGAGATGGCTTGGGTGGGATTTTCCAGCCGCGGAAGGCGGTGTCCCTGCCTTAAGTCCTTCTTTGCACACTTAGTTTGCTCTCAGAACAGTAAGACCCACGTTATGCGGCACAGTGATCTCCAACCGCTGGTCATTCCCAGCCGCTGTGTCTCCTTCAAGCAAAAAACTTGAGCGTGAGGGTTGAGCGGAGTTATTTCAGAAAAATGAGTTAAGGTTTGACATTTTTCTCAAAATCCCAAGGCGGTACACGTTTGTAGGAATTTGCCTTAATGCAGTACACTCCCTATAACAATAATAATGAATAAAATAAGATTCATTCAGCAAATATTTATTGACACCTTTGTTTTCAGGCCCTGCACCCAGTTGCATTCTTTATTATCCCCCAGTCCTTTTAGTGTCTTTTGGAACAACCCAGATTTTGATTAAGAAATGAGGCAAAGTGAACTTTTCAAGTTAACGTGGTTCATAACCCAATCCACTGAGAAAGTTAAAATGAATATTTTTTCTTCAGAAAAGTATTAAGCATCTGAAAGTATATTTAATGGTATCTGACAAATCATAATAAATGTATGCTTCCCTGATTCATTTTCCCATTAGATCAAAATCATTCAAGATAACTGTTTCAACAGTGGCACCTTTAAATTAAAAAAAAAAAAAAGATGGCTTGCTTTAATTAATCTATAGGGAAAACAAAACTAAGCAATTGCCACTTAAATACTTAAATACTTAATATAGGCAAATACTAATTACCATTAAAGGCCAGGCAGTTCATTATCTCAGATAAGCTTTACAAATTGTTATTACCATTTTTCAGAGGTGGAAGCTTGAAGTCCAAAGTTACTGTTTAGACTCAGGCCATGCTGTGCCTTTCCTTGTTCCACTATCTCCTTTAACCAAAGTGAAGACAAGTGTTCCCAGCTCACACGATGGCAGGCTTACAAATCACCTTTGTTATTCATTGGTTAGTGATTCTCCCTATCTTGCCTGACACCCAAATTGTAGTTTCTTTTATTATTATTATCATTATTAAGATGTTATTTATTTATTTGACAGAGAGAGAGACAGCGAGAGAGGGAACACAATCAGGGGGAGTGGGTGAGGGAGAAGCAGGCTTCCTGCTCATCAGGGATGGGGACTCGATCCCAGGACCCTGGAACCAGGACCTGAGCTGAAGGCAGATGCTTCATGACGGAGCCACCCAGGCGCCCCTGTAGTTTTATCATCCTTTCTTCCTTCCTCCCTCCCTCTCTTTCTCTTTCTTTATCTCTCTCTTTCTCTTCTTTCATAGTTACTTATTTCTTAAGGCTTCGTTACTCTTGTAGATTATTAAATTGGGCATTTGGTAGTGTAAACATCAAATCATTTATAATACTTCAAATGAAGAGTCAGGCTTTTTCTTCTAGAAAAGCTGTCTGTGCTGCAAACTTGTAGTTCACTTTGAGAACCCTGCTGGGTCACATGAACAAAATGTGCAGATACCAGGCAACTCCTCTCTGGTTTTGAAGCTTTACAATCATGTAAATATTTTCAACCTTAAGTATATGAGTTTGAGGAGGATTAGTCCATCTGCTTTTCTCCATTTCTGCTGCCACGGCCAGATGGCCTCCTAATTGGTCTCCCTCTTTCCACATTCACCATTTCCAATCTATTATCCCCCAGCAGCTAGAGTGGTCCACAAGAACCCAGATTTTTATCGTGTGACCTTCACTCCTCCTCCCTTCCCGACTGTTCTTAGGATCAAATCCACAATCTTCACCGAGGCATTATAGGGCCCTGCCTACCATTCTGGATTCAATGTGCTCCATCTGTCTTTAAGTACACGGATGTGTCCTTAGCAAGGGCCTGCAACAAAGTAGGCATTCAATAAATGTTTGTGGAATGAGTGAATTGCTATTTTTGTGTCTGAGTTCAAGGGAAGCAATATACATTCTTTATGGTAGAGTACTCTCATATAGCAGACTGGGTTCAGATCTGAGCTCTACTATCCCTTGAGTTGCATAATTCTCAGTCAAGTGATCGATCTTCCCTGAGCCTCCAATTTCTACATTTGTGCAATAGGAATAGTACATCTCATAAAGGGATGGGAAGGTTAAATTAACTAATGCATTTTTGTAGGGCCTAGCACATAAACATTGAATAAATGTTAGCTATTAGTATCATTCCTGCTGAATTCTATTTCTCTGAGATCCTGGACAACATTAAGAGTTTTCATTTCTGCTGACGGATATATTTGTTACACACACATAAACACCTCATGTCCGGAAACAGGAAAGACTGTGTTGAAGGTTACATTGAATGATTGGTATTAGATCTTATAGTATCAGAGCTCAGAGTTGAGGAATGGGTGCTACACCTGGATTTTAATGTACATGCCCCCTGCATTTGAGGGTGGAAATAGAGAAAGCTGCGGCCCTGAGCTTGTATGTTCAGTTGGCAGTGGGGGTGGAAGGATGTTGAAACAGCACGTGAAGTAGATAAGATGATCTGAGTGGCTGCTTCCTGTTCTCCAACCACAATTCCCATGATAGTTTGGTGACAAACTGCAAGCCTTCTCTGCCCCAGAGACGCAGTACACACTATTTTAAATGGCTTGACCTGCATGTCAGAGTGTCACTCTAGAGTCCTCTTTCATTCTCTGCATAGTCTCTTGGGTATTCAAGTGAGCAGAGTATCCCACCCTGCTAGAGTTAGGGTTGGGATGGGGGCTGCCAGGGGAGAGGATAGGTGTAGGGATGACGGTGCTCCACACCCCTGTCCAGGATGTGAAAACATGAGCTGATCTGGGACATGTGGTCCTGAGCCTGTTCCTGCCATTTAATCCTATTTAGTCTTATCCCTTCTAAGGGGACGCAGCTACTTCAAGTGACAGCCATTTGTTTCTCTGTGGCTGTTGGAAGGTGCCCTTCAGGGTGCCCTGGGTGAGTTAAGGAACTCAAGGTTCTTGGTTCTTGTCCACAAGGAGGCTGAGGCCTGATCCGGGTAAGTGACTTGGCCATGGTCACAAGGCACTTCTGGGGCAGACACAGGGAGAGAAACCCAGTGCTTGCCTCCTAGGCCATGACCTAAGCAGTGGGAGCTAGATGCCCTGAGGTTTCTTGTTTGCATCCATGACTTAGCAGAAATACAGTGACTCTTGGCTGTGGGCCCTCAAATCCTAATGGCTTCAGCACAGTGGTGCAGGGCAGTGAGCTCTGCCAACACAACACAGCCGACTGGCTGGAACCCCCACCTTCCTAGGACATTTTCTCGTGGGGGTGGACAGGAAAACCAGGTGACTTGCTAAATGCTTCTGCAACAGCACTTGTCTGTCCCATTTTGAATTTCCGCATCTGTGGCTGGGAGTGTGGGCTCTAGGGTCATTTGGCCTGGAAATTCATTTTTATCCTGAGAATTTGGCCAAATCTCCTCCCTTCTCTGAGCCTCAGTTTCCCCATCTGTGTAAAGGATATAATAATGGTGTGTACCTTCATAGGGCTGTTGTGAGGTTTTGATGAGATCGTGTATGCACGGGAAGCACCCCCACCGACTTGCCATTAAAACCACTGGCTCTGCCTCCCCAGGGCCTGAATGAGTCAGGTGCAGACCGCCTGGGTTTGACACTTGACCCCATCGCTTTCTAGTTCTGTGGCCTTAGGCAAGCCCCTGCACCTCTCTTGAGCCCCAGTATCCTCATTTGCAACGGGCTTCCCACGAGACCTGCCCCCTGACCCCCGGGGAGGGACTTGCCGGGACGCTCAGGGAGCACAGGCCAGGCACACTGGAAGACTCTCGCCTGTGGCGCTCACCGCCGCTCACAGCGCCTGGCACCGACGGGTCTCCCAAAATATCCGCGGAGCCTGCGAGAGAAGGAGCCTGGCCGGCGAGAGCCCGGGCTGTCATTATCATGTTTCCCACCCCTTCCTCCCCGAGTGGCTGAGGACGCGCGAGAGGGGGCGCGCCCGAGTCGGGATTCGTCGCGGCCCGGCGGCCCGCCCTCCCTCCTTCCCTCCCTCCTTCCCTCCGTCCTTCCCTCCCTCCCTCCGGAGGAGCCTCGCAGCGCCGCCCCTGCCAGCCCCCTCCCCGGGCCGGGAGCCGGACGGTGGGCGGCGGCGAGCGGGCGGGCCGCGGAGGACGCGCCGCCTGCGCCTCCCTCCCAGAGTCCTCGGTCCCGGGCCGGCCGGGGCTGCCGCGGCGCGCTGGTGCCGGGCCCGGCCTCGCAGGCCATGGGGGAAGGGGGCGCCGTGGGGCGCCGCCGGCCCTTCCCCGGGGCGCCGCGGCGGCGCTGGTGGCGGCGGCAGCAGCAGCAGCAGCGGCAGCGGCAGCGGTGGTGGCCGGGCCGCGGCGGCGGCGAGGGCGAGGGCGCGGGGCGCGCCGCCATGGGCCTGGCCGGGCTGCAGGTGGGTGTGGCGGGCCCGGCCGCGCGGGGGGCGGGCGGCGCGCGGGGCCCGGCCGGGCCGGGCGGCGGGAGGGCGACCCGGGCCCCGGCCCGGCCCGGCCGGCCGGCCCCTGCCTCCATGCGGCGCGGGCGGCCCACCACCGCCAGGCCCTCGGAACATGGCTGCGGCGGGAGGCGCCGCCGCGGCGCCCGGCCCGGGCGGCCCCGCTCCTCGCCCCGCCGCGCCCTGAGCGCCCCCTCCCCCGCTTCCCCCGGGTCCCCCTCTCCAGGCAGGAAGATGTCCAAGCCCCGCGCGGTGGAGGCGGCGGCGGCGGCGGCGGCGGTGGCAGCGACGGCCCCGGGCCCGGAGATGGTGGAGCGGAGGGGCCCGGGGAGGCCCCGCACCGACGGGGTAAGCAGGCACCCTCCCCGCACTCACTCAGCGCGCCCCGAGGGGCCGCGAGGCCGGCCGCCCCCGCCGGCCCGGCGCCGCGAGCACGTGCGCGCGCGCCCCGGGACCCCCCGCCCGCGGCCCTGGGCCCAGGGGCGGGGGTGCGGGCGTGCGGGCGCGGCGCCCGGCTCGGGCAGCTTCCTTTTCTGCTGCCTGCCTGGGAGTGGCGTCCACACTGGCTCCGCCATGACCCTGGCAGTATTTGACCTCGAAAAAGTTTGTGTCTTTATGGCATTTCCGCACCCCGAGACCCAGCTACGCTGGCGGTGTGGCTGCCTCCCCAGGGTGTGCGGGGCCTGCCCGGGTCCCTCTGAGAGGTCACGGGTCTCGCTGATTTGGTGTTTAAGGCCCTTAAGGCAGAAAGGCCCTAGCAGTGTTTCTGGGGGGAAGCCCTCCTCCATTCCATGCTTACTCAGAGGAGAGGCCCCACGCCCAGAGACGCCAGCAGTGACCTGTACCGCCCCGCCCGCCTGCCCACCCTCCTACTTTTAATGCCAGGATGCCATTTACAATAGAGTGACCGCCCTGCAGGAGCTGGCTGTTGGCTCTGCTTTTATTAAGCTCTCCACCCAGAACCCCACCCCTCAGTTACCACTGCAGTCCGGTCCCGCAGTCCTGGGAGACTGCTGGGCGGCTTTGATTTGAGGGGCCAGGCTTGGGCACATTGAAGGCTCAGGCAGTAATGACAAGCCCTATGGCGGCCTTCAGACCGAGAAGTGGTTAATCAGATTCCCAGAAGCCTGTTTCTGTGCTAAGAGTTCTGCAGTTTCTGCCAGGGGAATTAGTTCTTGCACACAGGCCCGCCCACCCAGTTCTGTAATTGTTCAGTCCGGGTCATTCTGACCTCTCTGCTACTGGTAGGTTGTCTGCTTCTGGTATACACTTTGGTATACAGCTGGCTTCCTGCTGGCCAGATATGCCCTTAGTGACCAGAATTGGAGACCACATGAGTTTGGGAAATGTCTGACTGGTCCCTGAGAGAGCCTAAGCCTTCCACTGTTCTCCCAGGGCTGGCTACTCCCGGTGGCCTGCTTTTGAGAGATGGTGCCTCTCTTGGATTTGGTTGTTCTGAGTGCCCTTTCTGCCATTTACCCTGGGATCTTCTTCAAGCCTCTTTCAGAACATGCATTTGTCGTTTTAGGAGAATGTATTTACCGGGCAATCAAAGATCTATTCCTACATGAGCCCCAACAAATGCTCTGGAATGCGTTCCCCCCTTCAGGAAGAGAACTCAGTTGCACATCACGAAGTCAAATGCCAGGGGAAGCCATTAGCCGGACTCTACAGGAAACGAGAAGGTAAGGCTCTGAAATGGCCCCTGCTCTGACCACAGCTGGTTGGGTTGCAGAAGCCCCTCTCTTGCATAATCGTGCGCCATTATATTAAATGTTTATCCTGCCTTTTCAAACCCAAGTTCAAGGGTTTGGACTATATTGTGTCTTATATTGTGTCTTACTGCTAAGAAACAGACACGGGGAGAAGAATGGCCTGTCCCAGGGTGTGTGCCCTGTTGGTTTAACAGGTTTTCTCTGCTTTCACAAGAGTTAGCATGTCCCTCAAGCTTGAGTATGTTGCCATGTTGCAAAAATAACACCTGAGCTGCAGATAAAGAGGCTCACAAGTACCCAAAGTACAGAAGTTAAGCGTCTGGGCGGTACAGAGCAGGTGCTCTCCATCCTGTGTTGTGTGAACGTAGGGAACTGACTTCTTTTCCTCTTTTGAGCTGGCCTTGACCTCATTTCTGAGTTCCTTTGCACTCAAGTGTTCAGTTCTGCTTTCTGAAGCAGCATACTCCGCGGTGAGATTTAGAGTTAAGATATTGAGCAAGAAAATACGTAGTTACTGAAAATTCTGTTTGGCCCTGCAAAACAAGCTGAAACCTCATAGAAATCTTGCTCTCTTTCAAATATTTTCCCTCTTAAAGCTACAGTGGGGAAGAGGAGCTTTCCCTAGTTCACCAAGCTCCCTTCTAATTAAAACTTGCCTTAAAGAAGCAGAACTCTGGGGGCGCCTGGGTGGCTCAGTTGGTTAAGTGACTGCTTTCGGCTCAGGTCATGATCCTGGAGACCCGGGATCAAGCCCCACATCGGGCTTCCCGCTCAGCGGGAGGCCTGCTTCTCCCTCTCTCAGTCCCTCTGCTTGTGTTCCCTCTCTGGCTGTGTTTCTCTCTGTCAAATAAATAAAATCTTAAAAAAAAAAAAAAAAAAGAAGAAGAATTCTGGCTGCCAGCAGCTTTGGACTAGGAAGCCTCGTAATTCATTTACAGAAATGCCGTCAGTGATGGTGAGCACAATGTCCGGGGCCAGAGCTGAGCGCCAGGGCTGGGGAAGCCAGAACTAAGAGCCCGATCTGAGCGCCAGGAAGGGGAGGGTTCTGGGATTCACAGAAACAGGGGCAGGAGTCAAACCTCGGCTTGATTCCCCACCCAGGGCAGTGGGTGATACTGTTTTAGTCACTTTTCAAATGACTTGGGTTCTAATCCTAGCTCTGCCACTTACAAGGAGAGGCTGGGGCAGGTCACTCCGCTTTTCTAAGCCTCCGTTCTTTCATCTCTGAAGTGGGAGGGAGAACTCCTGCTTCCCGGGGCTGTTCTCAAGATTGGTTAAAGCGTGGGTGCAGAGGGCTTTGTGCAGTGCTCCACAGTGGCACCCCTTCCTTGCCGGCCTGCACCTCGCTGCAGTGGCAGCACTTACGCTAGCACCGCCACATCGGGACTGGGGAAGGGTCTCTCCCGAAGTGGTGGTCGGGCCGTCTCCCATCTCTCCCAGAATGGGATGGAATGTAAACAATCCTAAATGGCGATACGGTACACAAGCTAGTTTATTTGACTTCTAGTGTCACTAAATGGCACAGTTATGATCTGGGGCCTGATATATTTGGGAGGAGAGCCCAAGTGCCAGGCCTTTGTTGTTGGTTCTCAACCTTTTTTCTCCTTTGACTCAGACTGATGCGGTAGCTGATGTTCACAGGCATCACATACTCCTAGGGTCTTTATGGGTGATGTCCTGAATCCAAATCCCATGAGGTTCCATTTAAGGCGAGGAAGGAAGTGAGAATGGGCTGGGTGAATTTTGACATGGTTTTCTTTTAAGCTTATTTATTGAACTCTAAGTCACATATCACACTGGTCACCATTTTGAAGTATACAGCGTGGTGGTTTTTGTTTTTTTTTGCAGACAGGCATAACCGTGACCAACTGTCTGGTACTGGAACATTCCTCGCCCCCAAAAAGCCTTGAATCCATTAGTCTCTTTTGTTCCACCTCTTCCCTCAGCCCCTGGAAGCCACTAAGCTACTTTCCATCCCTGTGCATTTAAGGCCCTGGACATACGTAGACGGAATCATGCAGAATCTGTAGCCTTTAGTGTCTGGCTTCTTCCACTCGGCATCACATTTTCAAGGACAGGTGTCAGGACTTCGGTCCTTTCCGTGGCCGAATAATATTCCATCACGTGGATGGACCACGTTGTACTCACCCAGTCATCAGTGGATGGACCTTCGGGTCCTTTCTACTCTAACTATTGTGAATAAGCTGCCGCGGACGTTCACATACAGGTTTTTGTGTGGACATATGTTTTTAATTCTCTTAACAGCCGCCTCCGCGTGGAACTGCTGGGTCATATGGTAACTCCATGCTGAACTTTTGAACGATTGCCAGGCTCTTTTCTAAAGTGACTGCGCCATTTTACGTTCTGACCAGTTATGTATTATTTACTTACTTACTTTTTTTTTTTTTGAAGTCAGCCATTTTTTTAAAAAAGTGAATCATTCGCCCACACTGGTGCATCACAACTATTTTTAGTAACAGATCCTTTTCACCGTCCCTCCCGGTGCCGCACTGACCAGTGTCAGGTCACTGTGCCGAAAACCACTGTGAACATAGCTCTTTGGTCCCTTTAGAAGAGGAGGCTTTTCTTGTTAGAGTCTGAAATGAAGTGTGCCAGGCCGCTCTTAGGAAGATGTCTTTGCTAGGGGAAAAGTTCTGCTTTATGACCTTATTCCTGCCCATCAGTGCTGGTGGACTCGGAATTGTGCTTTTTTTCCTGGGGTCTGCTGCCCAGTTCCTTCGAGTTCTGGATCGGGCACCTTCGAGGCTAGTGCTGCCTGTGGGCGCTCTGCCTCGGGGGCGCCCCTGCTTTCTCTCTCTCTCTCTCTCTCTTTCGACAAGAGGCGGGAGATCAGAAACATTCACAAGCTAGATGGGAGGAATCTTCTACCATGTCTATCAAACCATCAAGAAGCACACTGTAAATACCTTACTGTTTCATTTGTCAGCGATACCTCAGTAAAGCCGAAGGAAAAAAAAATAAAAAGATGCAGACAAAAAGCTCTGCCTGGTGTCTGGGCCCAAAAGCGAAGCCACATGCTTCTGCCCGGAAGCTGTTCCTAGACACGGGGTCCCACAGGCAGAGGGCACTGCATCTGCCCCGCCCAGGAGCCTCTCTCCTCCAAAAACTTGTCCTAGCCGGCAGCTGATGGTCTAGAAATTGGGAGATGGAACATCGAGACTAACCTGTCTTTCACCATGCTTTGCCTGCAGAGAAAAGAAACAGTGGGAACGCAGTGCGGAGCACCATGAAGTCCGAGGAACAGAAGCTCAAAGACGCCAGGAGGGGTCCCCTGGCACCTTTTCCAAACCAAAAATCTGAAGCAGCAGAACCTCCAAAAACTCCGACCTCGTCTTGTGATCCTGCCATTGCCGCCGTCACCAAGCAAGCCCTGAAAAAGCCCGTCAAGGGCAAACAGGCCCCTCGGAAAAAGTAAGTGCCTTCTGGAGCCCTTCCCCTGAGGCCGCACAGGGTGCTTCTTCTGAGCCCTGCGGCCCCAGGCTCAGGTGCTAGCTGGGGGAAGCAGGGCCCCTGCCCCGCCTCCATGTCATCAGGGCTCAGGTGCCATGAGTCACCACCAGGGACATCGTTACTTGCCAGCATCTCAGTCTGGTCCCCGTGCAGAGCTCAGGAGTGTCCTCGTCGTCGTCGTCCCGTCTCCCCCCCCCACCGTAGGCAGCCTGCCTCTTGAGGCCCTGAGGCCCCCTTGGGTAGGTGAGCCCACGTGACCACAGGTCCCATGGATGGAGGTGTTGAAGTGACATCATCGCCGAGGAGCCACCTCCAGGGGCTGACCGAGGTTTCAGTGCGCATCCTTGTTTTCTCCTCCGCCCTTCTCACCCAGAACTCAAGGGAAGACACAGCAGAATCGCAAACTCACGGATTTCTATCCCGTGCGGAGGAGCTCCAGGAAGAGCAAAGCCGAGCTGCAGGTACGGTCCTGCGGCTTCCGCCTCGCTGGCGGAGGGGCGGCGCAGCCGGGGGGTGGGGTGGGGGTCAGTGCGCGGGGGGCGGGCAGGACGGGAGCCTTCTCCGCGGCGGCATCCCGGGGCAGGCGGCCTCCTTGGCTGGCGGGTGTCATCCTGACCGGCTCACCGTGAGACTGGGTTAAGGTGCTTCTGCGAAGGAGCCCTGTCAGCTGTAATGCATGGCATAGGAAGTCTGGCGTTCCCAGGACGCGTTGGCAGGGCGGCCAGAGCCTGGGACCTCGGGGAAGGCTGCCTGTCTGCTCGCCGCACGCTCCCGTGTCGAGTCTCAGGGTGGTACAGAGCGGTGGCTCGGAAGCCACTTACTGATTGTGCGACCTTGGGCCAGTCACTTAACTGCCCTGTGCCTCGGTTGCGCTGTTTGTACACTGGGATAACAAAGCAGTATCTGTAGGGTTGTTGGGATTCAGCACGGGGAACACTGGGAACCATGCCTGCCTGCACCCAGGAGGCACTAGTCTGCCGCCGTTGCTCCCCCACTGTCTTCGCTTTCTGCGGCCACTCCCCTCTGCCTGCGGGCTGGGGTCTGGGGTCTGAGGACGGAGGGTGGGGAAGGCCCTGCCTGCTGTGTCTGTCCGCGAGGTGCGAGGTGCAGTCCGTCAGCGGTTACTCGGCGTTGGAAGCGGGGAGGTGTGGTCACTACCCCTCAGCGGAGGAGACAGACCCCACGTGTGGTCTGCCCTGCCGCCCGCGCCCTCCCACGCCCTGGAAGCCCCCTGGGGTGGAGGAGCAGGGCTGGGATTGCCGCCCCCCTAGCCCCAGCCTCCCTCCTTGAGGCCTTGTCGGTTTTAGCAATTCATCCTGAACCAGACTCAGCATTTTGTAGGTTAAAACTATAGCTACAGATATGGCAATGTAGCATTCTCTTCCTCTGCTTATTGGAATTAAGAATTGACAAGGCTTCCTTTAAAATAAGTGACAAAAGGGGTCCGCCCCCCCCCACCTTGCCCCCCAGAGAGAAGCTTTGGCTTTATTTCTTTAGAAAGGCGATGTCTTTCAGCCAAGAGCAAGCTGTTATAAAATGTTCGCCTGCAGACATGGGAGGCTGTGCGAGGTCACTCCTTCAACGCGGCACTGCAGAGGGCGAGGTGGTGCCAGGCCCCAGAACCCAAAACACCTCCCAGCTGCGGTCAGGGCTGCAGTGCCCACACAGGGAGCGTGGGGGGTTCGTGGAGGCCTGCCACGGGGCTGCTGGGCCAGGGCAGCTGGGTTTGCCTTTTTAATAAAAAAAGAAGGGCTTTTCTGGCTGGAGGAGGGAAGGTTGCCACAGGGCGTGCTGCAGGTCTGAGAAGCATCACAGCAGCCGGCCAGAAGGGAACAGACACTCGCTTCTCCAAAGCTTGGTCTGCAGCTAGTAAAGCTCGCCATGTCACCAAAGAGCCAGTGGTGAGGAGAGCCGTGCTGTGCTCCCCTTGTTTGGGTTGGCTCTGCTCAGGGAGCCCGACGCCCAGGAGGTTGCTGGCGGGACAGCGGCTGTTGGCTGGGGGGTGAGGCTGTGGCCGGCCAGGGCGGTGTCTTCTCTTGATGGCACAGGTAAAGCTCGAGGGCGGGGCAGCTGGGCTGAGGTGTGAGGTCAGTCCCCACCCGCCTGCTCTTCGGGGCCCCAGAAACCAGGCACATGGGGCATAAAGAGAGGGCTGGGCCCAGCCAGGAGAGAAACTAGAGTAAAGACCTTTGTGGCTGATTGAGTCGGAAGAGAGAGTGGCCAGGGCGAGAGGGTGGACACTGGGCCTTGGAGAGACAACCCTAAACTGTTCCTAGCCTGGCCTGCTCGTGGGTGGGGTGAGAGCCTGCCCTGGGGCAGGGCCCTGGCTCCTTCCTCCGCGGCCCAGCCCCAGGCCTGATGAGCACAGCAGCCTCCACCTAATTGAGACCGCGCTTGCCTCCCACTCAGTCTCCCTCCAGCTGCCCCCGCCCCCGCAGTCTACTGTCTGAATTCTCTCTTGGAAGCCTGGAGCAGGTTGATGCATGCCTCCTGAACGGGGCTTAGACTGTGGCTCTGCCTTCAGGGCACCTAGCCTGGTCCCAGCTCTCCCCAGCTCAGCTCCTCATACTTAATCAGTCGCGGCAGCAAAGTCCTCAGGTGCCTGGCCCACCATTACTCCCGGTTAAAGAGCTTACTGCCCTTCTTCCTGGTCTGGTCTCCACACACTAATCATTTTTCTGCAAGGTGGTTGTGTGTGTGTGTGTTCATGTGGCCGTTGCTTGAGGGCTTACTGTGTGCCAGGCACCGTTCTGGGCCAGGATAGCCCACGCATTACAAGATCTCCCGTACTCGGGGCTTATACTCAAGTGGGGAGTGATTCACAATTAAAAGAAACAAAAAACAAAGAATAAGACAATTTCGGATAGTCCTTTGACATTAATTTAATAAAACAGAGTAGTTTGAAAGCCGGGTGAGGCTAAGGCTGCTGTAGCCACAGTAGTCAGGGAAGTTCCGCAGAGGGAGGTGCCTTTTGAGCAGAGCTTAGAAGGGAATGGATTGGGGAAAGGGTGAGACAGGATGGGGTGGGGAGCATGTGCAAAGGCCCCGAGGCAGCACCAAGCCTGGTCCCGTAAGAGAGTCAGCCAGTGTGGCCAGAATGTGGGAACAAGGGTGAAGATGGCAGATGAGGCGGGGCTGGACCCTGCAGAGCCTCAGAGGCTATTGGAAGAGTAGATTTTATCTCCATTGCAGTGGGAAGGTATGGGAGAGCTTTTGCTTCTCTCTCTCTCTCCTCTCTCTCTCTCTTTTTTAAAGATTTATTTATTCATTTGAGAGAGTGAGGGGCAGAGGGAGAGAGAGAGACAGTGTCCCAAGCAGACTCCTGCTGAGCGTAGAGCCTAATGCAGGGCTTGATCTCACAACCCTGAGATATGACCTGAGCTGAAACCAAGAGTTGAACGCTCAACAGACTCTACCACCCAGGTGCTCCAAGCTTTTGCTTCTCTTTAAATAAACTTTTGGCTTGGAATAATTTCAGATTTACGGCAGAGTTGCAAAGATAGTACAGAGTGCTACCATAGATCCTTTACTCAGTTTCCCCATCATTAACGCCTTGCATGTACTGTCTTGGTACATTTGTCACAGTGAACCAACATTGGCCCATTACCATTCAGTAAACTTCCTGGAAGGCTTTAAGCAGGGAAATGACTTGGTCTTATGTACATTTTTATTTTATTTTATTTTATTCAATTTTATTTTATTTTTTTTAAGAATAATTTTTTTAAGATTATTTATTTATTTATGTATTTGTTTGACAGAGAGATCACAGGTAGGCAGAGAGCCAGGCAGAGCGAGAAGGGGAAGCAGACTCCCCACTGAGCAGAGAGCCTGATGTGGGGCTCGATCCCAGGACTCCGAGATCATGACCCGAGCCAAAGGCAGAGGCTCAACATTCTGAGCCACCCAGCGTCCCCCTATTTTATTTTGAATTACTTATTTGAGATTGAGCATGAGAGCACACGAGTCAGGGGAGGGGCAGAGGGAGAAGGGCCTGGCAGTGGGGCTTGATCCCAGGACCCCAGGATCATGATTTGAGCTGAAGGCAGACTCTTAACTGACTGAGCCACCCAGGTACCCCATATTTTATTTTATTTTTTAAAGATTTATTTATTTGAGAGAGAAAGAGCGAGTGAGAGTTGTGGGTGGGAAGGGAAGAGAGAGAGAATCTTAAGCAGA
The DNA here is from genome assembly GCA_004023965.1 of Spilogale gracilis. Classification (NCBI taxonomy): domain Eukaryota; kingdom Metazoa; phylum Chordata; class Mammalia; order Carnivora; family Mephitidae; genus Spilogale; species Spilogale gracilis. Next base: position 143,638 of record PITA01002979.1, read on the forward strand.
CTCCCTGCAGGGTGCAGAACCCGATAGTGGGGCTCAGTCTCATGACCCCAAGAGAATGATGGCCTGAGCCAAAACCAAGAGTCGGACGCTTAACCGACTGAGCCACCCAGGTGCCCTTAGGTAGATTTTTATAAGACCCTCTGGCTACTGTGCGGGGAACAGAGTGAAGGGTGGTCACAGTGGGCGCCATGAGCCTGGGGAGGTGGCCATGGCTTGGCAGGAAGGTGGCCGAGAAAGAGCCAGGATGTAGGCTGGAGGCACAGGTGTGTGGTGAGGCTCTTACACTGTGTCTGTAAACCTCTGGAGACCCAGTCCCCCTGTCCCGCCACATGGCAAGGGTCTGGGCAAGTCCATGTGCTCTGCGGGCTGGGGCTGCCAGCTTGGCCAGGCCTGCACCGAGCGCCCCACCTGTGCGCCCAGCTGTGGCACCCGGTGGGCAGGCCCGGCGTTCTGCTGGGTTTCTGTGTGGCTCCCCGTGCCTGCGCGCAGTTCCGGGCACAGACAGAACATGGGACTTGGATCTGGGAGGGAGGTGGGGCCGATGAGGCCAGGGCTGTCCACTCCTGTCTGACTTCTTCGTTCAGGGTTGTACTGCCTCTCGGGGGTTCTCATCTGTGGCTTCGTGGAGACCCTGGTCACATTTCTAAGCCAAAGCGCCTGCAGGGGCCATCAGACAGGAGGGACGTGGTATACACCCATCCCTTCGAAAGACATAGCCTCTCGTCTGCCCTAGCCAATTTTATATGAAGTCAGTGTCCTGATTTTTACATGTCAGCAGTTTAAACAACTCTGCATGTGCTTAAATAGAACATAGCCCCCAACTCAGTTCTGCAGTTGAGCCACCACTGTGTCTGCCCTTGTTCATTTGAGCCCCAGGTGGCAAACTGTCCACATCAGATGGGCAGTGAGAAACGGATGGGGCTCTGGGGGCATGGACGACTCTGGGAACCCATGTCACGGAGGCCAGCCGTGAGTGTCCAGAGTGGCCCAAGAGAGAATGTTGAAATGATTCTTCTTTTTCTTCCCTCCACCCAGTCTGAAGAAAGGAAAAGAATAGACGAGTTGATTGAAAGTGGGAAGGAAGAAGGAATGAAGGTAAGGGGCAGCAGGGACCACTGCTCGGAGGCTGAGGCCGGAGGGTCCCCACCCGCCCCACTCCTCAGCTCCCAGTGGCCAGTGGGGCGCTGTAACACCGTAACGGCCACTGCGACTACTCAGGAGTCTTAGGACGTCAAGGGGCCAGATACTAAATCGGTTCAGGGAACGTCTCAGGAAGGAAACATCAGTGGCCTTCATATGGGCAACACTATCCCGAGGAAACTTTTTAAAAATTGCGGTAAAATACGTATAACATAAAATGTTCCATTTTAACCTGTTTAAAGTATCCAAGTCAGTGTCATTAAGTACATTCACAGCCTTGTGTAACCATCAGCCTTGTCTAGTTCCAGAACTTTCTTATCTTCCCAATGGAAACCCTGCAGCCAAAGCCATCGCTCCCCACTGCCCAGCCCCGGCCACCAGTCTGCTCTGTGTCTGTGCGTTTGCATGCTCTGGACATGTCATACAAATGGAGTCACAGAGTAGATGGCCTGCCGTGTCTGGCTTTTATTCATTTAGCATGAGGCCCCGGCAAACTAATGTATGTTTCCTAAACTCTGTTATCCTGGAAATGACAGGGCCCAAGAAATGTCCTTTTCTTCTAATCCATTGCAAACACATTAGGCGGATGGGAGGGGCGGAGCCCTACAGTGGCCACCAGGTGGGTCTGGGCCCCGCAAGCAGTCACCCTGGAACCCCATTCATAACCGAATGAGAAGCACAGGAGGGTAAATTCCAGAAGAAAGGAGACACTTGGAACATGGGGTCCTACTGCTCCCCGGAAGAGGCCACGTGTGTGGATGTGAGTCGGGCTTTACCACTTGCCAGCCACGTGGCCTTAGACGTGGTTCTGCCTCTCTGAGCCTCCGTTTCCTCATCTACAAAATGGGGCAACACCCACCTGGCAAATCTCTCTGGAGGCTCAGATGTCATAATGCTTTGCAGAGGGCACAAGGGACCTTTTTTGGGGTGATGGATTGTGGCGATGGTTGTATAACCGTCTACGATTCATAATACCCATTGTGCTGGGTCTGGGGCATACGTCCGCGGAGCTGCTGAGAGAAGGTGGGCCAAGCCCGGGCCGCCGTCCCCGCGCCGGGTCAGGAAGCAGCACGTCTCCCCTCTCCACAGATCGACCTCATCGATGGCAAGGGCAGGGGTGTGATCGCCACCAAGCAGTTCTCTCGGGGCGAGTTTGTGGTCGAGTACCATGGGGACCTCATCGAGATCACCGATGCCAAGAAGCGGGAGGCCCTGTATGCACAGGACCCGTCCACGGGCTGCTACATGTACTATTTTCAGTATCTGAGCAAAACCTACTGGTAAGTCCGCGGGAGCTCCCCGTGGCTTGTCCATGGCCTGGCAGCGAGGACAGGCCTCAGGGCCCGGTGCCACAGGGGCATCCTGCTTCTTCCTCTCGCTGCTGCTGCTGCATTTTTTGTTTGTTTTTTCCCCCAAAGCCACGAAGCTGCTGCTCTCCCTCACTTACCATTTTAACTTTCGGGATTGGAGCTGTCCTGGGTGCCCTCGGACCAGAGGAGAAGTAGACTCTTCGGTGACAGCCTGCTCTGAGGCTCACCAGGCCGCTCCCTGTCAGGGCATTCAGCCAGAGCGGCTCTAGAAATCACCGACTGCTCCATTTCCCGTATGGCCAGTGCACTCGATCTTTTTTTTTTTTTTTTTTTTAAGGCTCTATTTTTTTGAGCAGTTTTAGGTTCCCAGCAAAATGGAGCAGAAAGTACGGAGAGTTCCCAACGCTCTCTGCCCAGCTTCCCCCATTACCAGCAGAGATGATTTTTATTCATTTATTATGCACTTGCCTCGCGAGCCCCCACAAGGAGCTTCCTTCCTGTCTCCTCCCAGCCCTCAGCTATCCCACCCAGTGCCTCCTGAGCTCTTAAAGATGTTTTTTTTGATTTGAATTGCTTTCCCCAAAACGTGGCTATAAATCGGCATCCCAGCAGAGTCAGAGCTGGCTGTGACTGGGATCAAAAGCCTCTTTATCAATTTAATCCTCTGTTGCCCTCCCTCCCGCCAGTGTGGATGCAACTAGAGAGACAAATCGCCTGGGAAGACTGATCAATCACAGTAAATGTGGGAACTGCCAGACCAAACTGCACGACATCGACGGCGTGCCTCACCTCATCCTCATCGCCTCCCGCGACATCAAGGCCGGGGAGGAGCTCCTGTATGACTATGGGGACCGCAGCCGGGCTTCCATCGAAGCGTACCCCTGGCTGAAGCATTAACCTCCCCGCCCTCCCTTCTTCCATGGACAAAGTGCCCTCAAAGGGAATTGATTTTTTTTTTTTTTTACACACTTAATCTTAGCAGATTACTTCAGATGTTTTTAAAAAGTATATTAAGATGCCTTTTCACTGTAGTATTTAAATATCTGTTACCGGTTTCCAAGGTGGACTTGAACAGATGGCCTTATATTACCAAAACTTTTATATTCTAGTTGTTTTTGTACCTTTTTTGCATACAAGTCACCCGTTCGTGCTTCCCGTGCGTGCGGTCAAAGACGCAGCACACGTTGTAGAGGAAAGAGTGAGCGTGAACTCAGAAGCTGGGGGACTCCCGCCTCCTGCCGAAGAGCCAGGACTCTCCTCCCCACACCCCTGCCGGCCGTGTGCGGGTGACTCCCCGAAGACACCGCCTCCCGAGGCCCGGCCCGGGTGTTCCCAAGCTCTTGTTTTCCTGACGTCTGGACAGGCGCACATGGAAGTGTATGAATATTTTTTAAAAAGGTTTCGCAGTAAGCTAGTCTTCCCCTCTGCTTTCTCGAAAGCTTACTGACCCAGTGGCCCCCAGCGCGGGCTGGGCCTAGGTTTACTCTTCCACAGGCTGCCGCTTTTCTGGGCGCCTCGAAGCATCAGGGTGGGTAATCAGAGTAGATGTGGGCAGGGAAAAGCATTGCTTGCTCGCCCTGCTGGGGCAGGGTTTACCCAAAACTGGGTTAATTCTTTATAGAAATGTGAACACTGAATTTATTTTAAAAAAAAAATAGTAATAAAAAGTAAAAAATGTAAAAAAGAAAAAAAAAAAGAAAAAAACCACAGAAAACAACTTACATGTATATAGGAGTGAAGTGGCTGCGTTTTTCTTTTCTTCTTTTTTTTTTTTTTGGTTTTGGTTTTTGTAGAAGAGATTTGAGATGGTACTCTATTCTAATCAAAAATAAAAGTTTTGTAGCGGGACCAGAAATTACTTACCCATTACCCCCCCTCCCCCCACCCTGACCTGATTCCAATGGGTTGAAAGTTCCAGACCTGCTGTCAGGCTTTCTGATTGTCAGATCACCTGGTGTCCTTCCTGCAAAAATGAAGATGCAGCCATGACCCGAAGGGGGAGCCTGTAGGGCCCCCGCCCCAGCTGCAGGCGCACAGTGGAGTGGGCAGGCTGGGCAGCCCAATTTTCACCTTGACTGTGACTCAGGAGGAGTAGGTAGCTTCCTCCTCCCTCCTGAAGAGGGACCTATTCTCACTCTTAACCTGCAGTCCAGGGGGCCATGGCTCTGCATCCATGACCTGCAGTCTCCTGGCCTGCCCTGGACCCAGGTAAATGTGAATGGAGACTGGTGGGAGAGCCTGTGTCCTCAACCCTGACGTCCCCCCTCCCCCCTC